>JAHBCN010006066.1:0-51229 GCA_019359885.1 Listronotus oregonensis | reverse complement strand
TTTTATGTAATTCTTTTTGTATACATTTTTATTTATTCTTTCTTTTAATTTTGTTTACGCTGGGGTCCAGCTTGTCGTAGCCGGAGGGAAATGTCAAGAATATAAATTATTAGTTTCGATTTGTTATAAAAAAAACATAATTTTCGATTAATTCCCATAACCAAAGTTTATCAACTCATAGAATATCATGTTCAGAATATCTAGTTAATTGTTTAGGCTAAAATATTCCAAATTAAACAACATTTATATATTCTGCAATTTAGCGATTTTACGGAGTTCATCAAACTCGCTGGAGCAAGTAAAAATGCAAAATCGCTGACTGGTCGATTGGAAAAAAGGAGGGAATAGAAAAAATTGCGGGGCATTCGGGAAAGAAAAGTTATCGATAGTAGTCAGTCAGCAGGGGACAATGTATATATGTATATATAAGTATATTTAGTGTATTAAAAAGATGTCGTCACTCTAAATAACAAATATATGTAACTGTAATGTTGTACTGATGTATAAATAAAATTAAGGACTTGTTTTTAAAAATATTCACCTTCCATTCTGTTTTATTTTACTCCGATTTAAAAGCTACGATCCCAGTCACACACTGAAATCTAGGGTGTGACAATATATATAAAGGGGCGAAGATCAATTTAAATTGGGAGGGGAATTAGAGGGTTGTTTTCACCGATTTTTTTCATAGAAAAAAAGTAGGGACATAACTTGCCTAATTTTTATGCTAGAAACTTTTATTTTTATTTTAAAAGAAAGGTTCAATTATATACTTTAAAAAAGGCCTTATAAGTCTTTGCCCTCTATTTGACTTTGAGTTTTTCTAATTTAGCATTTGACGAACAAAAGCTATCCTTTAACAAACCTTACCTCAAAAACACAATGGGGGAAGAAAGGTTGATAGAATTAGCTTTGATGTATTTGGAAAAAAATCTTTAAAGTTAATGACAAAAGGAGGATTAGAAATGCTAACTGAAGTATTTGCTTGAAGCAAAAATCAAAGAATGATGTTTTATTAAAATATCTATATATCTTGAGGTTTTTTAATGTTTAAATATAAAATTTGTGATTTATACTTGTTATTGTTTTTTTTTTGTTTAAATATATGTTTTTAAATAATTTTAAAATTTTACGGTCCCCCCACTTTCACAGGTTACGCTACGCCGCTGGAAGTAAGAGTCAAAAATTCTTCTTCTAGATATTTTGCATTCGTATAATATATGTTAGGTGGTTTCAGTCTTTCCCATTTTGACCTATAAAAAAGTTGGTAACTATCCTGAGTTCGTTTTTAAAGTTCTAATAACTTCTTAGTGGACTTAGGTGGCTCTGAATTAAATCTCTTCGCCTGCCTTTGGCTTTGAGCGTTGTTTCAGATAGCCTCATTTTACCTCTTTTCTCATTCTCTTAGTTCTTCCAATAGATAATCTTTAAATGTGCCGCAGAAGGGTTCCTGTCCGTAAAACGGGGCCTGCGCGCCTTTTGCTAGTTGGTCGGCCATTTTTATTGCCTTCCACTCCTTCATATCCTGGCACCCACATTGTTGTTTGTGGCCAGTTGGTTATGAGATTTACGATATTCCCAGAAGGCGACTTCTAGTATAATATATTTCATTAATATTTTTATAAATTTGGCTACGCCTCTGGATAGAAATAGGCCTAAATTTTTTCTTTTCTCTAGTACTATAAAATTGTGTGATATGAAAGAAATATGATCAACTTAATTTAAATATTTAAACCAAATCGCACTTGAGCATGAAGAAATTAAAATATTTGGCATTAAAAGCGCGATTGGTGAATAAAGATTGCACTGATACAACATTAGTGTCAGGCGTAAAATTTTTTAGCTACTCCACCGCGAAATTAAATTAAAATTCCGAAAAAAATTTCTCAGTTGCAATTAAAAAAAAAAAATAAAAAATTCGCACCTTAAAATAATCCCATGAAAAAAATCGTTTCTGCTAAGGGATATAAGTGAAAATATCGTAGCAACAGTCGCATATTTTAGCATAGAGTGTCAGTCTCTAGGTTGATTTAAATACCATTAATGTCTAAATTTCGCATTTCGTTAAAGAGGTAAACTATAATTATAATTATTAATTAATAAAACATAATGGTTAAGGTCGGTGATCTCTTAAATACTTATATTACACTACAATAAATGGACACCTTGCATAAAGTTTATTTTGATCCAAAAACACGTCAAATCTATTTCTTTGTCTATTAAAGAACCATCTCCTAAATATATTTTCTCAGAAAAAAATAGTTTTGGCGAAATTATGATTTTAAGTTCACATGTGGCTCTTTAACTTTTACATCTGACCAAAAGGCTTGCGACGACGAAACAACGTCTGCTGACGTTTCTTTGAAAGTCTTAGACAGTGTTATGGTTTCTATAACACCTAAATTTTGGACTTCCATTGTCTTTATTTATTAATTGTTACGTTTCGGATAGTGATGTATCTCCAACCGTTTTCAAGTGATAACTAAAAACTATTCTTAAAAGCTACGACTTATATACTATCCCTTGTTCACCGAAACTTGACCGACTTTTTACGGATCAGCAACGGCTGCCAGATATTCGGAATATCGATACTAGGCTTGCTTAATACATTTTGATTGTTTACAATTATTACTGCTCCGTTAAATTTTCTTTTCTTCCAATGGGTTTCTTTATAAATAGGTTTTTGCTTCCGACCATTGTATACGGTGTTGTTTTGACCAAGCGTGTTCGCCAATCCCTGACGACGTTTCACCTAGTTTCGTATGTTTTTTGTGTTCTTCAACTCTAACTTTGAGTGGCCTTTTCGTTTCCCTGATGTATACCTCACCACATTTACAGGGAATTTGGTAGATACAGTCATTATTTGAAACATTGTTGTCTGGTCTCGTCTTAGTAAGAATACTTCTTAGAGTAGTTTGGGATATAAATGCCGTTTAAATATTATACTTATTCGCAATTCTGCGGATCTTTTTCGAAGTTCTTTTAATATATGGAATTGTCCCAAATATTTGGTCATGTGGAGTCTCGTTCAAGTTAGAGTTTTTTGTCTTATTTTGATATTTTTTGATTGTTTCCTTTACCAGTCTCTAACTGTATCCGTTCTGCTTAAGATCCCTAGTTATGTTACTTATTTTCTCTTGCAGGGATTCCATACTGTTACATAAGGTCACTGCACGATTATATAGTAGAGTAGCTCGGTCCGTATTGGTTGTACGTATAAAAAAATTGTTTTTTTTTACTTTTTTTTATAAGCCACAATTTTGCTCTCTACAATTTTTTGATAAAATACATATTTTAAGAGTTAATAAAAAAACCTAATCTATTCCCTACCTTCTGAAAAAAATTTCAGGTAAATCCATGTAGGACGAAAAACTTCCGAGCCAAAATTCTTTATTTCCTGTACTATAAGTCCATGCTCAGTCCAGACGTTAATGGGGGTAGTGATTTGTATAACGTCCATGATGGCACTACCGCGTTGTCTAGAAAAAGTGCCGTGAATTGCAATGTCTACATGTTTCGGTGCTTGGACAGCGTTGACATAACCGGGGGATAAAATGGGTTCAACATCTAAAAATCCAGCACCCATGGTACCTTAGCTTCCTATAAGCCTTCGGGGGCTATCATAAAGGTAAAAAACAACATCGGCACAAACTGACAACGTCATGTTATATCCTACTGGGGGTAAAACATCCCAGATTTCCATGATTCTCTTAGATTTTCATGATCCTCCATGATTCCCATATTAAATGAATGGGACATACGTGCTAATGATAAATTTAAAGTAACTGTTGTCCATTTTCGAAATAATATTTGGAGTTCGAAATAAAATACCCTGTATATATCGCACTGGGTATCAAAAAAACCTATTACCCAAGCACTTGTGAAATCTAAAATAACTGTTTTGAAATTTTAGTAATTAAAATGTTCGTTTAATCTTAATATTGTGTTACAAAATAGCTTTACACAAAGTCCGTAGAGACCATTAAAATAATTGCAAAACTCTGCATGTGACTCCCAGGTATGAATTCATCCAAAAAGGTTTTGTGTTATAAATGCAAACTTCTGGTAAAATTTAAATTGAAATATAGGCAAAATTTAAATAGAAAAGCTTTTATAAATCCAACAGCAGCCCGGAGACCAAAAAATGTTTTTAACAAGTTTTTAAATTTGCTTTTGCCAGTTGAAATTGATTATTTATATGCAAAAAGTTTGATTTAAAATGTCAAATGCTAGTTTTTGGAAAACCACGAAACTAGTATGCGCATTAAAATTGTATGGTTTGCTCAAATAGACTTAACTCTTTAGGACATGAGTATGTTTGTATATTTGAATGCTTTAATTAATAGTAATTACTAGAGTCTCATTTAAAATTAATTTTTTAGAAAAATAAACAGATAAAATTTATTTATACTTTTTACCTTTTTTATTCGTATTAAAATTAACTATAAATGCTACACTTTGACAAAATATTGGCTATGTGCGATTTAACATTTCCTAATTTAAATCGAAAATTTATTATTTGAAATTAAATTAATTTTGTTGTGACTTTTTGCTGATCTTTTTATTAAAATGTATTAAAAAACTAAGAAGCTTTCAAAAATAAACCAATAACTAAGGTGTACTATTTAGAAAATATTAGTTTTGTGTGTCATAACTTTTGCTGTAATTTAAATTATTTTCTTATTTGTTTTTCGGGATTCTACAAAAAAAAATACACAAGATGGCTATTTTTTTAATTTCTGTAAGAAATATCATAAGTATGGCTCATTTTATTTTTTGCTGGATGACCCAGTACATACTATAAATCTTTTTAACATAAAAACTGAAAACATATCAACAAATCTACAATTTAATGAATACTTATCTAAGTACCCTAAGAACAGTCTGGTTATTTACACAGACGGCTCTAAACAAAGTAATAAGCTTAGCGGAGCATTCTATTGTCCACAATTAAACCAAAGCTACTGTTTTAATTTAAACAGTAATCTCAGTATTTTTACTGCAGAAGCAGGAGCAATTTGCCATGCCCTGCAATGGGCCATAAAACAAAACTACCAAAATATAATAATATGTACTGACTCTCAATCAGTCTTACTAAACCTTAAAATTTTTTCAATGGATCAAAGTATTTACCCACACTGTTTTATTATTAAAATATTTAATATTATTTACCAATCACATAATAATTTTTTTATTTTTTGTGGACAAAGTCGCATTCTGGGATAACCGGGAACGAAGCCGTTGATAAATTAGCAAAAACATCAAGCTCAAATGAATATGATAATACAATAATCATACAGGATTTCTTACCACTAATAAAACAAAATATTAAAAACAAGTGGAATCAAGAGTGGCAAAAGTATGGATCGGAAACAAATACCTTTTATTATAAAATCCATTCTACAATTCCATCCACCCACTGGCATCACCGTAATAACATACCTCGAAGAATTACGAATGTGATAAGCCGTTTAAAGCTTAATCACGGATGCTTTCCTAGCCACTTGCACAAAATAGGACTAAAAGAAACACCTTTATGTGTGTAATGAATATGGCGACTTAAATCATATTGTTTATAACTGTGAAATAAACAAAAATCACACCAATAACCTAATACATTTTCTCATACAAAAACAATTTTTCTTGCCATTATGGCTACCTGAAATTCTCCAAAGTAGTGACACCGAAATATTCTTGTATTTATGTAAATATCTAAAATCTGTAAATGCAAACATTTAATATGATTACCCTAACCTTTGTGTTTTACCCAATTGTACTATCCTTTTTACCTGTGGTCTACCAAGTAATGTGCTTATCTGTAAAGTCGCCCTGATCGACCCCTGGGCGTGAAATGTGTGACCCTGTCAATATATCCTATTGTCAGTATATAAGTATTTCCGTGGCTAAAGCACTCGTTTGCAAGGCCAAAAAAAAAAAAAAAACTGTCACTAGAAAAACAAATTTAAATATAAAAGTTTTCATGACTTACAGAATCTGTCAGAATCAAAAGAAATTTTTATGTCAAATTTGATTAAAATTGTTTATCATGCAATACATTATTTTCCTTTTTGTCAGGTTAAAACATAATTCTGCAATTATTACCTTTTTAAAAGGAGAGGTTTACAAATTCTAATATTTTCAATTTTGTGTGGGATCTTGTTACTTATCTTGAAATGCACAAATTGGTCACCTTAAACTGAAACAAAAACAGGAAGACTTACAAAAGCAAGCGGATCTGGATAATACTCGACAGCTCGGTAACACTGGGCTAACAAACCACAAGGTAATGTCCAAGCTGACATGAGAATGCCAAAAAGTACTGAAAGTCTTGGGAGCACGCAACAGGGTAACTCAGGACATTTGGGAATAGAAGGCAACGAAAAGGCGGATGAGCTAGTGAGACAGGGATCATCCACACCATATTTTGGACCAGAACCTGCCCTTGGAGTGACCAAAACTACAGCAGGAGGGCAAACTAGGGAATGGATCCGAAAAAAACAGGAGAAATAGTGGTCCAGCATCAGTAGAATAAACATATAAAAGGTTTCATACAGGGCTGATCCAAAAGAACGATGGAAGAATTACTCAGACAAAGTAGGAAAATACTTCCCGTAACAGTAGGACTACTAACAGGGCACGATAACCTGAGAGGACACCCAAGTCCCAAGTACCGCGAGGTGGAGGAAACAGCCTACCACATCCTATGCGAATGTGAAGCGTTGAAGTACAAAAGACAGGCATTATTTGGGCAACCGAAAATAAGCCCACAGAAAATTATCAACTTATAGAAAAAAAGACTAGTAGAAGCATTGGTATAAAAGAAAATTTGAAAATAGGCACAAAAAGCCCAGGATGCTTCGCTGCCTCCGGTCGTAAATCAAGACGGCTTCCAGGAAAAAAAACTGAAACAAAAGGTATATATTATTTAGTTAATTACCTAAGTAACATAGTTTTAGAATCTTTTTTTTATGATAATGGACTACAGCATAATAAGACCGTAGATGTTAAATTTTTGAACCTAATTTACATGTGTTGGTCACATTTTTCAAAGCATCTCACATGTGTCATATTGTTTTATTTATATCTGTACATGTAGAGATCGAGACTAGTGTTTTTGTTGCTGTACTGTGTAAATCGGTTTATGTGAAGTACGTAGGGCTGCCATCCGTTCGTATTTGATACGAACTGTTAGTTTATCAAACTCAAAATTCTTAGTTCATACGAAATAATGCACAATGTTAGTTAATCTGGCTTTAAATGAATTATGTTCGTTCAGTGACGTTACAAACTTAAAAGTTTTGACCAGATTTAATGCCACTTTATGTCCAATGACGTCATTGGTGCGTCACCTACGTTTATACCTTCGAGCATATACCTACTAACTAGATGCAGCTCTGACGCTCGGCAGTGCGAACAAGCGTGTGAGAGAAAAAAGCAAATCGTTCAGCTATCTTTCTCTCTTGCTCCAAAATGCTAATTGGTTGGTAGGAAGGGTACGAACTCTGCCCACTAATTAGCACGCAGGGCAACATAGGTAAAATAAGAGTATAAACCGATTTTATAAATTTTGTCCAGCATTTGTTGATCTGGTAGTACCGAATTTAGGATTATTTGATGTAAATGTATTAAATATTATTATTGATAAAAAATTGTTTTATTTTTTAATATTCTTATTTAATAAATAAAACAAGTGGGGATATCTTTAACGACATAAAAACAAAAAGGGATATTTACAATCGGTACCAAACCAAAAGGGATATTATAGAAACGCACTTGCAAATGAGGATATTGTTAATTTGTAAAAAAACAATATGTTTCAATTTAAGGGTCAAGTATATTATCAAAATATGCTGTTCTAATAGACATAAAACATACTTTCTAAACAATGCTGATCTGTATAGATGCAAAAAAGCAAAAAATAAAACTTTAAAAAATCAATTTTTGTATTTGTACTAAAATTGTTTTATTTCTGTCGGCACTTTGTTATTATCTTTACTAAGGTATTACACGTCACTTAAGCTAAAAATACTATTATTATGCGCTACTTATATAATATAAAATTTAAATAACATCATCCGCAAAGTTAAAATGAACTTCTTTGGCAGCTTTTCCAACTTTTAAACTATATTATACTAAAAACTTAGGCTGTCAAATCCAGCAGACACAAACAACACAATGTATGTTTTTAAAACCCATTTGCTAAACTTATTTGCACTAAATGTTTTTAGTTTTTCTTTATAAAAAAAGAATTGTGTTTAAAAAAGTACCGCATGGGATAGTGTTACAATTAAAGATAAAAAAATATTTCGACGGTGTAACATTTTAATTTATTTATTTTACATAATTTTACAAAGCATTAAATTATAGCGATACATTTTGCAATTAATACCAAAAATATACTATTGGGATATACGGGTTTATGGATTTTTTTTTAAAAAATAAAAAAACTGTGACAAAAAAAATAAAAAATGCAAAAAAGCGATCACTGTTATTTATTAAGATATATTTGATCACAAAATTATAAGTCGAAAGAGGTTACCTGTCAATTACCGCCTTGTCCCAGCCCTTTAAATCTGAATTATTAGGCATATGCAGGGGAGAGATGACCAGATTTAGAGCCGCCAGGGGGTGCCTGCAGGGAGGGGTTGTATCCCCCTGCTGTGGTCGCTCCTAATGGATGACCTGCTGGCCATACTCTCCTCTCCCTGGAAGATCGATCTGCAGGCATATGCAGATGATCTAGTCATCCTAATTAAAGAATACTCTGATGAGATGATTTCGAACATCCTTTAAAAAGTACTAAACACCACACAAAGCTGGTGTCAAAGGGAAAAAATAACAATAAACCGTCAAAAAATGGTTATTGTCCCCTTCACCCGAAAAGAAACCTGGATAACTTGAGACCACCAACTCTGCAAGGTGAAACAATATTATTTGCGAAAGAAGCAAAATATCTGGGGTTGATTCCTAGATAGCACTCTCAGCTGTAATTGGCATCTAAAAAAGGTCACCCGTAAGGCAAGCCTATCTTTCTGGACATGCCGCAGAATCTGTGGCAAATCCTGGGGCATGCAACCAAAACAGATGTATTGGCTATACGTGACAGTCATAAGACCAATGATCAAGTATAGCTCTGTGGCATGGTGGTGCAAGAGGCAGCAGCGGCTGACCCAAGCAAAGCTATCTAGCCTACAGAGGCAGGCCTGCCTAATGATAACAAGCGCGCTGCGCTCGACATCAACGGCGGCCATGGAAGCCCTCCTGGAACTGCCTTCTCTGCATATTTACTTGAAGAGAGGGGCAAGGTGGATAACCTACAGACTCTATCAAGCGGTGAGTAACAAACCGCAGGCGTGTCATATGGAGAGCACCAGTCTCCTCAGGAATGTCCTGACCTGTGACAGACTGGTAATGCCCTCATACATAATGCCTACAGCAACCAATTACTACCAGGCCCTAGTCTACCCACAAAGGGAGGACTAGAGTCGAAAAACGACCGACCTGCTCTGGGCTGACATCTTTTGGTACATCGACGGCTCCAAACCCAAGGACGGTGTTGGAGCTGAAATATATGCACAAAGGCCGAGGGCAGAGTTTTCCTTTAGCCTGGGCACTCTCGCAACCATATTTCAAGCGGAGGTATTTGCTATTGAGAGGTGTGCTAGATCGCTGGTTGATCGGCACTGCACACGTAAGACAGTTAAAATATTCTTTAATTGTCAAGCAGCTCTTAAGGCTCTTGAATTCAGCCGGTGTAATTCGAAAACCGTCTTGAATTGCAAGGATACGCTGACCAAACTGGGTCAAAACAACAAGGTTACATTACTGTGGATACCTGGACACACCGGCCTAGAGGGTAATGAATCCGTAGATTTCCTTGCCAAAAGGGGGCGGAGAAAAATTCACAGGGCCGGAACCGGTAATGGGTATATCTTATGGAATGGCCAAGCAGTTCATATCACAACGAGAAAATTTTCGGTACTGGCATGGACTTCCGGGTCTCAGACACTCGAAGGCCTTAATAAGCCCACCGAACCAACAATGTACTGTCAAACTACTGAAGCAATCAAGGGTAGACCTTAAAACTTAAGTGGGACTGTACCACATGCACAAGATCGGCCTAGCGGAAGACGCCGAGTGCCGCATGTGCATGGAGGTGGATGAATCGGCAGAACACATATTGTGTTCGTGCCCAGCAATTGCACGACTAACATTCGCAATCCTCGGCAATGACACCTTGTTGCCGGGGAGGTAAAAGATCTCTCTTCCAACAGGATCATCAGATTTATTAGAAGTCTGGACCTGGTGGGAGAAATATAAAAGGGTGTGAGCCACAATAGACCGATCGGTCGCGGTGGAAGGGTGTTATACCCACTTACTTTAAACCTACCTACCTAGGCATTTTTTGGGCATTTCTAAACAATATTGGTACATCGGGTTTTTGATAAAATTTTGCACATATGTATGGACACCAGGGTCATCAATGTCAAAACGACTAAAATCACCGAGAGATCCGACTAAAGGCATATTTTACCTCCGGAAAACTTTACTTTCGGGTGTCTGCCTGTGCGGAATTGTAACTATTGGCATTAAGTGATCACATTACAATGGAGAAATGCTATATTACCGAGGAGGGCCAAATCTCGGCTCTATCCTACTACAATTAATAGGAATATTTATCTAACCAGGGAAGTTAAAAATAGATAACAAAGGTATTTAAAAAAAAAAAGATTGATTAAAAAAAATACGTTAATACTACCAAGAAGTTGCCAATATGAATATAATTTTATTTCCATAACACTCTTTATATACCATCCCGTTTCGTCCTTTTAAACAAGGATAAATTACTTGTTGAGCAAATATTGTTAGTTCAACTTAATCGCTTAATAATTACTTATCAGTAATCTTAATATTAATGTCCTAAATTATTTAGCACTAAGGATTACAATGAGAAACCTAAGTACCTAATATTAGTATTTTAAATTGATAAATTATTGTTTCAACACAGGCGTGTCTTTATACATATAATCGATTTTATTTATATTTTATTAGCAAATAGCTATATCGATGTTAATGTATTTAAGTCTATAAAAATGTACGCAAATATATTCGTTCGTAATATAATTTTCTAAGGCTTTCATTTTTCCTATAAAGATAAAAGCTTTAAGTATATCCAATTTGCGAAATGATAATGCAAATTATGTCAACTAGTAATTTAACACCTGCTATGGGATCACAAAAGGTAGATTTTCTAACAGGAATAAATTTAGAATTACAAATTAAAAAAACAAAAATCCTAAATTATTTATGTCAAAAAGACTTTATTCAAAAAATACCTCTTTGTAAACAATATGTCCCAAATTGGTGGAGAATGTATGGGGATCTTGGAAACCACGATAGAGAGAAAAAAAGTTTTAAATTTTTTAAGATTATTGTTAGGTTAGTAAGCTAATTCTGTTTACTGCATGGTTTTATCTATTCAGGTGTTTAATAAATTAAAAAAAAGCTAAACATGCTTTTTCGTCAATCGGCCATATTTTTTTAGTAGTAAAATTTTTTTAAATCTGTAAAAACTTTTTTAAAGCTTTTTTTTAACTCAGTGGTCAATTTTTATTTTTTACGTTTTTGGTTCTTGGAATCATCATCAACTTTATTTTTTCATATGGACGCCATATTGGATTCTTAAGCAGCCAAATAGTGCTTTTTATTCTGATATCAACAATGTATACAATGTTATAATTTAAGAGTCTGATCTGAATGTTCAGAGGGTGGTAATATACCACTGCACCTAGACCTCAGTAGGTCCTTTGTGCTTCCTCTTGTAGGCGGGAGATTCACTGCGTCGTCCAACCTATTGATTTAAAATAGTTGACGACGTCTTTATGTGGAATCTCCCTAATTTCGGCCAGTAATGGCCAGTTCGTGCCCAGCATGGAGTTCCGTTCAAATGTGAGGGCGGGACAATCGCAAAGAATGTGTTCCGCGGTCTCATCTTCTTGTCCTACATAATCCTGTGTTCATTAGACCCATTTTAATTAGGTATCCTCGTAGCCGGAGGTTCGTTCGGAGGTTCCTTCTGGACACCATAAGGTTTTTTTCGCTATTGACTTGTCTGGATAGCTCAGCATTATTTTTGCAAAGTTGCAGTTTGTAGTATTATCTCATTTCCCTTTAAACAGTCGATGGGAGTATTCTTTAATGATGTCTTTAATCGCTGTTGTTGTCAGTCCAGTGGTGGGGACGGGACCAACTAGTAGCCGTCCCGCAGCCGCCCTGGCCAGCGAGTCAGCGAAATGATTACCTTTAGATATGTCATGTCCCTTGATCCACGCTAGGTTGACCACATTATTTAGAAAGATGTTAGTCAGGGCTTGATGACATTCTGGTACAAGTCCCGAAGTAATTTGTGGTCTTTTCAGGGCTAGTAATGCTTGCCTACTGTCTGTATAAATACAGATCGTATGGTTGGCGATGTTGCGGCTTTTAATTTCGTAAGCCGCTATGGTTATGGCTGTCAGTTAGGATTGAAGCACGCTGGGTTCGACGCCCATTGTCCATCCGATTTTCAGGTTTATGGTTGGTGAGTATATGCCCACAGCCTGTGCCCACCTTGGTCTTAGAGCCGTCAGTGTACAAGCTAATGGTTCCTTTAGACTCGCCTTTTATTGGTATTGTTCCTTTTATGTTGATTGTGTAGGGTTTATTGAAAACGAACCTTGCTGCAACTGAGTCCGCTCTTGCCTGTAGAATTGGAAGTTCCCCTGTAACATCCCTCCACAGGCGTCGTCCAGTTGAGCCAGTGCCTACATTAGTGTCTAGACCGACCATGCGGAGGCGTGTTAGAGTCATCAAAGCCGCTTCGCTTACAAATATATATAATTTAAGAGTTTTTAACCTCATTAATTTTAAAAACAAATATTTTCTTAGTTGGCCTTGATTCTAGCGAATGCCATCTGTTAATATAGCTGCGCAAAGGTATTTCGATAATTTTCCTGAAAAAATCCAATATCTTTAACCTGGGACGCTGATAGAGAACTCCACTTACCTAAGTAAACCATTCATGGGGTATTACAACATCAGAAATTGTATATCCATAAACCAAAAATAGTACAGGGTCTTCAAAAAGGATCGACTTTTGTAACTTGTACGTAAATCAATGCAGGGCTGATCCAATTTTTTTAAATTATGTTTTATGCGCCGACAAAACAAGATTTATTAATTGTGGAGCATCTATTCGTCATAACTACCATTTTTGGTTGACAGAAAATCAAGAATTAAAAGCTCACGAAATATTGCAGATATCCTAATTCTCATGCCTGTTTATCATATTTTTCGGTATCGGCAATAAGTTCGTGTTCTATGGTTTCCGAACATGTGCTTCGTCTATTTATTCATAAATTAGCGATCTTACGCAATCACATCATTCATCTTATTATTTTAGGAAATCGACTTATCGGCCCCTTTGTATTTATTGATACACTTAATGGTGAAATATCCTGGTAATGTTACGAAACCAGATAGTTCAGGCCATAAGAGAAAGCGTTTTCGAAGAACAATTTAATAGTTCTAACAAGATAGTTGCCCTGCTTATAAAAGCAGAGTAGTTCTGGTATTATTAAGTCACACTTTTGGTGACAGGATAATCTCTAACAGTGGTCCAATTTTCTGGCCTGCTAGAAGTCCCGACATGACCCTGTAAGATGTCTATTTATGGGATTATATCAAAAACGAAATGTACAAGTTTAAACCGCCGGGATCCAGGAAAATACTGAAAGTGCGCACAAGATGCTAGTGCTAGGAAACGTAAACCAAAATACGCTACATAGGGTAGTTGGAACTATTTAAAAAAATATTATAAATGTGTTGAAAGAAACCAATTAGTCATTTTTTAATTCTTCATTTTAGTAGGAAAATTATTTAAACACTTTAATTGTTTTCGTTTTCACTTGTTTTGATTAATTTGTTACGTGTAGTTTTGTTGTAATAATGTATAGTATTACCGTAATAGATTTGTTTAGAAACCCATTTCTGTATAAAATCTGTTCAGCTAATCTATTTTGACAATTACTAACAATTTAATGTTTACAAAAAAAATGACGTTTGGAATTAAGGCCAACTAAGAAAATATTTGTTTTTTGAAATAAATAAGGTTATAAACAGCAATTATAACAGGCGATTTTAATGCGAAGTCTTACCAGTGGGGTATGACGACAATGCATGATAATGGATTGGATTGCCAAACAAGACCTTACAGTGATCAACCAGGGAGACCGGCCAAGTTTTCAAAGAAAGGAATATTCCTCAATTCTGCATCTGACATTGGCTGGTGCAAGCCTAAAGCGCTGTATATCAGATTGGGAACTAAGCGATAAGGAAAGCTTAAGTAATCATAATTACATTACTTTTAAAATAAAAGAAAAGAACGAGAATCGGATGAGAACTTCCCAGATAAAGGGCTGGAATATCAAGAAACTCGACCACCAAAAACTGGAAGAGACAATTAATAATATTTCGGATGAGGAAAGTCCAGCCTCAAGCAAAGATTTATCAAAAAGGCTCCACGAAATCTGTGATGCAACAATGCCAAAGAAAAAGATGAGTAAAAGGGGCAAACCAGTCTACTGGTGGAGTAAAGAAATTGCCGAATTACGTAAAGATTAAATGAAGAAAAGAAGAATATACACCAGAGCAGCAAGACGACAAGAATCACCAGTAATTCCTGGTCTATGGCAGTCATATAAAGGAGCCGAAAAAACTGCTTGTTTAAAGTTAAAGAACAAAAGAACACCTGGGTCCAGTGGGGTTCCCCCAGAATTTATAAAGCAACTGGTTACTGGTAAGCCGGAGTATGTGCTGGCCATCTATAATAAGCTGGCAGAGAGTGGTACTTTTCCGAAATACTGGTAGCGGGCTACCCTTCTATTGCTAAGAAACGAAGACGTTAGAAAATCCTAGATCATATAGACCAATTTGTCTTCTGAATATCGTAGGTAAGCTGTTCGAACAACCTATTCTGATCAGGTTAAACAGCAAGTTAAAACACACGGGCGGTTTATCAGAAAAGCAATTCGAATTTAAAGAAAAACGGCAGACTGTCAATGCAATAATGGAAGTCATTAAAGCCGGGAAGATCCTGCAGCCTATACTCCTGCACATAGACGCCTTTGCAAGCTATTAGGCTAGATGTCAGAAATGCTTTCAAGAATGCTTCATGGCAAAATATACTGGACTGCTTGAGAAACAGAGAAATAGATAAAGGCCTCGTTAACATAATTAGGTCCTTTCTCTCGGAGAGGGAAATAATTTTGGAAGCAGAACGCAAAACAAAAATTAATGAAATCAATAGCGGTGTTCCACAAGGCTCAGTTCTTGGAGGAAATTGAACAACCTACGGAGGTTAAACCAATTGGATTTGCCGACGATGTGGTAATAGTTGTAATGGCAAAAACAGAGGAGTCATTGATGAACAAGGCAAACACTGCTTTGCTCAAGGTAGCAAACTGATTAAAAAGCAGAAACCTACAACTTGCTCCTGAAAAAACGGAAGCTGTTCTTCTAACAACAAAAAGAAAAATAGCACAAATAACTTTTAATGTACAAGGCACTGTAATTCGACCTAGTAAAGCCACAAAGTATTTGGAGGTATGGTTGGACACAAAACTCTCATTTGCGGAGCACATTAATCAAACAATTATGAAAGCAGAAAGGACCATGAAATGACCCTGATGAACTTGATACCAAATATTGGTGGACCAAGAGCACCCAAAAGGAGAATTCTCGCAAGTGTGGTCCATTCACAGATCCTATATGCTGCTCCAGTGTGTGTTCAAGCAATACAAAACAAAAAAATGCTTGCCATACTTAACAGAATTTAGAGAATCCTCTGTCTTCGAACACGTAGTGGATACAGAACTATTTCTCTGGCTGCCCCAGGAGTGCTGTCAGGCATACCTCCAATAAAACTAATGGTTTTAGAACGTAGAGCAATTTTTGATGGAGAGTCTAAGCAAAATGCTAGAACTTCTCTTCTTATAAGATGGCAGCCGGAATGGGAAAATGAAGCTCACGGACGTTGGACGAACAGACTTATTCCAAATATCGAAGTATGGCTAAACAGACCAAGTGGAGAAATAGATTACTTTCTCACTTACGTGCTCTCGGGGCATGGTTGCTTCAGAAAGTACCTGTTTGATCGAAATAGAGCAGTCATCTGTCTATACTGTGGGTAAATGGATGACGTTGAGCATACACTCTTCGTCTGTCAGAGACGGGAAAATGAGAGACAGGAGTATGTAAGATCAACAAATTTAAATTTTAACGCTGAAAATATAATGAAGATGTTAATATTGTCAGAAGAAACCTGGGGCAAAACTTATAAAGTGTTAAGAGGAATAATAGAAACAAAAAACGGGACGCCAGAATAAGATGAAAAAGAGCATAAAATAAGACAGCACTCGTACCGAAGTAATGCGAAAGCGGTTCCAGTACGGGTAGCCTATGAAGCTGGAAATAGGGGAAGGGTTTAGTGGGTCGGCTGCGATCGCAGTCTCACACTACCCAGAGCGCCAGATCACCAAAGCTCTGGGGGTGCTCAGATATGAATTCATAATCCCTACTTAAAAAAAATCTTATGCTTTTACAAATTATTTAACTATACAAAAAGCAACACTCTTATTTCTAAATGAAACTAACCCACAAAAAAATCTAATCATTCATATAATTAAATAAACAACATGTTTAATATATTTATTAAGTTAAGAATCAGAAATTTAATAAACGGTAACGAAGATGATTATTTGATTTTCTAGCTTTTCAATAAAGCTCATTACCGACATTTTAGATCATATAGACTTAAATTATGTTGATTACCATTTTAAAAATATGAAAATAAATTTTAAAAAATACAGTGCATTAAATTAACTAATTAGGCTCCTGCTTAAGTTATTAATCTAAAAAAATTCAAAATTACATTATCCACCTTTATAATAATAGTAAAATACTAAAGTAAATGCTACAAATATTTCTTTCCTTTAAGATTTGGTGTTACAAATACAAAATAATAATTTATAAATAAATTAACGTAATGCATTTTTATTTGAATTTAAGAACAATATGTTTAGCTACGGCTAGCACACTGGAGATCAAACTGCTTACCTTAAATGAAATAAAGCAAATTTTGAATTTTTTTAAATTACAGTATTTCAAAATTCAGCTATGGCTCCTAAATTCACATATATGAAATAATTGCAATTTGCAAAAGGGGCTTAAATTAAAAAGAGAAAATGACAATTTTAATCGGTAAAAATTAATTGTAAAAACATTTTTAAAAACAAGCTATTATTTAAATAAAGGAAAATAAACTTTAAATTAAATCGAACGTATCAGGTTATAACATTACACAATTCATATGATATAAAAGCTTGTCCATTTTAAAACTAATAAAAGTATTATTTTAAAATTGCTCTATTAATAAACCAGATGAAATGAAAATAAATTCATAAAATATTATATTTAAAGCAATTAAGTAGAAAGACTTTTTAACAAAAACAGTACATTATTCTACTTGTACGAAGGCAACAGCTGGGTGAGTGGGCTTGCCTGTTCCAATGACTTTTAGAGCCAGACCGATGGCCACCCATGCGGGAGGGTCTAAGAGGAGGAACCAGACTAAGAAGGATCCAAACCCCAATCCAGTGGCGTTATGCGACCCGTACCGAAGGATGAATGGCACTGGGGTCAAAAGGTGTCGTGAACGGAGCCTCTGGAATACAGGGCGACCTCTCAGAATATTCAGCCATACTGCGGTAATGCGGGGCTCTGCCGTAGTAGACTATTATTTCCCTAGCTACTCGTGGGAACTGTTATGGAACACGGTAATCAAAAAACTTGCCCCAACGGGGGGGGGCTTAAACCTCGTTCTTCAGGCAACTGAGGAACCAATGGAGATCGGTAAAACGATCTCAAACAGGGCTGGTCAATCGGCCCCACAAGTGCTGGCTGGTCAAAGGGCCTCACAAGTGGTGGCTGGACAACTGGCCTTACAAATCGATGCCAGCCAATCGGCATCAACATTACCTATCGAGCCCACCTCCGAAATGGAAACCGAAGGGAACGATAGGGCGAATCGGGATGAGGCTGCCGACGTAATGACAAAACCCAGCCTGAAACGCAAACGCCTAAACGGAAGTCAAAAGAGACGACTTTCTCGCCTTATTAGGGACGGTATTGCTTACAATATCGCTCTTAAAACTGTTCTGGGGAGTGGCAGTCAGCAAAAACAGCAGCAGGAGGGGGTAAATCCTCCCCCGCACATGCTGTGTTTAGCAAGAAACTGCAGCCGGACAGAACACAGACAAAAACAAGGGACGAGCCGAAGTATCAGAGGGAAGTGGGTAATTTCACCCCCCAACCTGGTGCGGGTAGCAAGCGCCCGCGATCCGAAGGCCGTATGCCAGGTCAACTGGCGAAAAGACCCAAGGAGTCGGTAATTAAACCGACATACGGAGTGGCGGCGGGACGCACCAGAGTGGGGTTAATCCACCCTGAGCATCCAGAAGCCACCTTCTCCAGTCAGCAGCTTAAAGCTCTACAGACCTCGATTCTGAGAGCCGGAGTCAAATAGCTGAAGATGGACCACAGGTGAGATTCGAGTGCGCAAATCGGCCTGGATGGTTACAAATCACCTGTGGAACAACACCAGTGTAGAATGGATGGGGGAAATAACTAAAACCCTCCAACCATGGGAAAGAGCAAATATAAAAATCGTACAGGGAAAAGACCTCCCTAAACCTCATGTCTGCGTGGCATATGTTCCGGACGACCTTGATGGTGAGAGCCTGAAGTCTGAGGGGGTGCTACTAAGACTCAGAAAGATGAACCACGGGCTGAACACTCGTGAATGGACTATCCTTCATCGAGAGGAATCCGCTCGTGGTCAGACATGGACATTCTCCGTTGAGTCCATAGCTGTCCTAGAGGGTCTTAACTTTGGACCCTTCTTTGGCTTTGGGCAAGAACATTCTGCCAAAAGCCGTAGCGGGAATCAACTGCAACGGAAACGCCAAAGAGGACAGATTGGGAACCATCGGGGCGAGCGGGACAAACCGCCCTCCAAACTAATCACAACCAAGAGGACATGGGAGCACCGGCCGAAACGGGCAAAATGTTTCCGAAAGGGCCCCCACAGCACAAGCACCCATACCACGGGAAGGGCAAGTCTATCCCCAATAAACCGGTGCTTAAAGGGCCAACGCAATCCTCGGAAGGGCGATAACGGCGGTCGTGGGGACCAAGGACCGCCCCCTCGGGGAACTGGAGGTGAGAAATCGAACCCAACACCGCCTGGCGGGAACGCGGGAACGTCTGCATGGGCCGGGACAAATCCGTGATCAGGCTCCTGCAGGCGAACCTACAGCACGCCAAGGCGGCCTCCTATGTCCTTGGAACAAATTTAAGAGTGAGCAGATTGATCTGGCACTCATCCAGGAGTCCTGGATATCTACCACAGGCCAGATATCCGGCCTTAGTGGAACATCTGGTAAGGTAGTAAAGCACGACTCTGCAATAAGGACCTAGTAGCTATCCACGTCACTATAACAGGAGAGGAGGGCATGACGGACTTAATCGTCTGCTCGGCATACTTTCCAGGTGACAGCCTCCTCCAACCGCAGTCCGGGACCTGATTACCTACTGCAGGAGGAACAACACCCATTTGGTGATTGGTTGTGATGTTGCACCACGTTGCATGGGGCAGCACCAACATTAACCAAAGAGGTGAGTATCTTTTCAATTACTTGTTGGGGGAGGAACTTAAGAATAATGTAGGGAACCAATCTTTGTAACTCGTAATAGAAAAAAAGTACTAGACTTAACAAATTAACCTTTTTTTAAGTAATAAAATTACTTATTGGAAGGTATCTTTCGAACCATCTTGTTAGGATCATAGACACATTTGGTTTGATATCGAAAAGGGCCCAGACCTGTGATACAGTATAGAGACCTAAGGAGGCTGGATGGGGATGGTAAAACTATCCCTAGAAAACCATCTCTGTTCTGTCTTAACAATAAAAATCGCATCACATGATAAACGCAATTATTCATCTTAAACGAAAACTGTCTACTTAAAAGGGAAAAAGACAATAGAAACACTCCCGGTGGAACAAAACCGAAACGCTAAGAAAAGAAGTCCGTAGACTAACGGGCGGGGGGCGAATGCCCGCCCCAAAAAATAAACAAAAAGAGAATCCTGGGAAAGGTCACAGAACCTTTCCCAGGATTCTCTTTTGATTTCCTGTTTTTGTTTGTGGGTTAGGGGGTTTTCCCCATTCGCCCACATTTTGCCCGTATCTAATACCAGCAGCACTAGAATTCATAGGTTCTCTCAGAGAACCCGTTCAGGGTTAGGATCACTGAAAGACCAGACGGCTTTTTACCGAATCTAGAAGACAGACGTTGGAGCTTTAGCAAAAACTTACTTTAAGAAGTAAATACTAGATACACCCAAAAAAAATTCCCTGCTGGCCATTCGGCCCCGAAGAGGGACCCCACTTCAAAAGATAATAACAGCACAAGCGATACGGGGTGAGTGCGCTCATTCCTCCCCATAAATCGCCGGGTGAAGATGGCATCTTTTCCGGCACTGTTAAAGTCGGTCTGGAAGGATTACCCTTTTCTTAATAAGACTTTTTAGAGTTGCCGGGTGGAATTCAACGACTGGCTGGTCGGGACTAAAGTAATATATATATATATATATATATATATATATATATATATATATATATATATATATATATATATATATATATATATATATATATATATATATATATATATATATATATATTAATATATATATATATATATATATATATATATATTATATATATTTATATATAAAAATATAAAAGTTTTTTTCAACTTTGTGATATAATATTTTAAAATATATAATATATTATATATATAAATATATATATATATATATATATATATTATATATATATATATATTTTATATATATATATATATATATATATATATATATATATATATATATATATATATATATATATATATATATATATCCACGGAAAAGGTTTTGAAAAAAATTTTATTTTTGATTTTATTGAAAAAGCTACTTTTATAAAATTTTCATGCTTAAAGAAGATTGGGATAGAAACACAAAATATTTAATACGCGGTGTTAAAAAAATTTTAAAAAAATTAAAATGGTACAAGAGTAAAGTGCATTTATTTAAGAAGATATGGAAATAAGTTATTAGAAAAAATTGTTCAAAATTAAAAGGTAGTCTCTAATACCATTTTAAAAATTTTATTAATTTGTGATTAAATTTATTTTAAAATCGATTTAAATTTTTAATAACAATTTTATCAAATTTTTGCTGTTAAGTAAGCATTTAAAGCTGACGCTACTGGGCTAATGAATTATAAAAGGAAGTGTCAATAAAACTTGTCACTATCAAACCCTACTGTACAATAATGAGTTGTTAATTTGGAATTAGTTATTTAAAATTAAAATAATTTTTATCACAAATTAATAAAAGTAAACCGATTTTTTTTTAAAATTATATTAGGAACTATCTTTTACTTTTGAACAACTTTTCCTAGTAACTTATTTCCATATTTTCTCAAATAAATGCACTTGACTGTTGAACCATTTAAAGTTTTTTTCAATTTTTTAATACGGCGTATAAAATTTGTTAAATGTTTTTATCCCAATCTTACTCTTAGAAGTAGATTTTTTTTTCAAAAGTAGCTTTTTTGATAAAATTATAAATATTTTTTTACTATTTAACACCTTTTTCCCTGGACGTACTGGTGTGTCCACGGAAAGGTTTTAATAGGAAAACTTATTTTTTTTTAATTTTATCGAAAATATACTTGTGATAAAATTTTTGCTACTTTTAGAGTAAGATTGGATAGAAACATTGACATATTATATACGCGGTGTTCGAAAATTGAAAAAAATTTAAAAAGGTAAAGAGTAAAGTGCATTTATTTGAAAAATATGGAGATAAGTTAATTAAAAAATTGTTCAAACGTAAAAAGTTAGCCTCTAATACCAATTTTTTGAAAAATCGGCCAATTTTTATTTATTTGTAAATAAAATTTCATTATTAATTAACTAATTCCAAATTTTTGTACTAGTAAGCATTTATAGTGACAGCTCTATTGACGTTTCATTTTAAAATTATTAGCCGCAGTATCGTCAACTTTAAATGCTTACTTTAAAGCAAAAAATTGATTAAATTAATAATAAAATTTAAATGATATTAAAATAAATTTAATCACAAATAAATAAAAGTACCGATTTTTTGAAAATTGGTATTAGTTACTACTTTTTTAAATTTTGAACAACTTTCCCTAGTAACTTATTTCCATATCTTCCTAAATAAAAGCACTTTACTCTTGTACCGTTTTAAGTTTTTTCAATTTTCTGAATACGCGTATAAAATATGTTAAATGTTTCTATTCCAATCTTACTCTTAGAAGTAGCAAAATTTTTTATCAAGGGTAGCTTTTTTCGATAAAATCAAAATAAAAAAGTTTTTTTTAAAACTTTTACATATTTATTATATATATATAATAAAAATTTTATAATAAAAATTTATATTTTAATTTATCAAAAAATATAATTTATAATAATTATTATTATTTTAATTTAAATATATAAAAATTTATATATAATAATAAAATAAATATTATAATTAATAATAAATTAAAATTTATATTAAAATATATAATATATATTGAATGGTTTAAAAATCTGTGGATACGGAAGAAGTCCGGGACCATTATGTGATATAAGACATCGTCAACGTCTCAAAGCCGAACTGAGGGCCAAGAGATCGAAACAGTTTGCATTTCATTTCATTTAAGAAAGTCGTGGAATCATTTTGGAAATGATACAGGGACCCGATGCGGTAGCTGGGTTTGCGCCCACCACGTATCGGTAACATACAGAGTATGCCTCGAAAGGGGTGCCTCACGGGTAGTGAAGACGTGAACGGAAAACCCATATATATATATATATATATATATATATATATATATATATATATATATATATATATATATATATATATATATATATATATATATATATATATATATATATATATATATATATATATATATATATATATATATATATATATATATATATATATATATATATATATATATATATATATATATATATATATATATATATATATATATATATATATATATATATATATATATATATATATATATATATATATATATATATATATATATATATATATATATGGGTCGGAATGGATCGAACCCCAAGTCGCTAAGACCAATAAGTCTAACCTCCTTATTGTTGAAAAGTCTGAAAAAAATACTGGATGTCCACTCAGGGTTCACCCCTTTAACACACACCAGTATGCATACGAGACGGGTAAATCAACAGAATTAGCCCTCAACAACCTGACGGCAAACATCGCCAGCTCCCTGGAACAAACGGAGATGGTGGTGGCTGCATTTCTAGATATTGAAGGAGCTTTCAACAATGCGTTACCTGACTACCTGTATGAGGCTGCAGCTTCTAGAGGGATCAGTCCGGTCATATGTGACTGGATGAGGACCATGTTAGAAAACAGAAACATAATCACCCATATGCAGGGGGAGATGATCAGATTTAGGGCCGCCAGGGGGTGTCCGCAGGGAGGGGTTCTGTCCCCCCTGTTGTGGTCGCTCCTGGTGGATGACCTGCTGGCCATACTCTCTCTCTGGGAGATCGATCTGCAGGCATATGCAGATGATCTAGTCATCCTAATTAAAGGAAACTCTGAAGAGATGATGTCGAACATCCTTCAAGAAGTACTAAACACCACACAAAGCTGGTGTCAAAGAGAAAAAATAACAATAAACCCTCAAAAAATGGTTATTGTCCCCTTCACCCGAAAGAGAAGCCTGGTTAACTTGAGACCACCAACTCTGCAAGATGAAACAATACCATTTGCGAAAGAAGCTAAATATCTAGGGTTGATCCTAGATAGCACTCTTAGCTGGAATTCGCATCTAGAAGTCATCCGTAAGGCGACCCTATCTTTCTGGACATGCCACAGGATCTGTGGCAAATCCTGGGGTATGCAACCAAAACAGATGAACTGGCTATACGTGACAGTCATAAGACCAATGATCACGTATGGCTCCGTGGCATGGTGGTGCAAGGACAGCAGCGGCTGACCCGAGCAAAGCTATCTAGCCTACAGAGACAGGCCTGCCTAATGATCACGGGCGCGCTGCGCTCGACACCAACGGCGGCCATGGAAGCCCTCCTAGGACTGCCTCCTCTGCATCTCTACTTCAAGAGAGAGGCAAGGTGGGCAACATACAGACTCTATCAAGCGGTCAGTAACAAACCGCAGGCGTGTCATATGGAGAGCACCAGTCTCCTCAGGATTGTCCTGACCTGTGACAGACTGGGAATGCCCTCAGACATAATGCCTACAACAACCAATTACAACCGGCCCTACAGTGTAGTCTACCCACAAAGGGAGGACTGGAGTCGAAAAACGACCGACCTGCTCCGGGCTGACATCTGTTGGTACACCGATGGCTCCAAAACCAAAGACGGTGTTGGAGCTCGAATATATGGACAGAGGCCAAGGGCAGAGTTTTCCTTTAGCCTGGGCACTCTCGCAACCATATTTCAAGAGAAGGTATTTGCTATTGAGATGTGTGCTAGATCGCTGGTTGATCGGCACTGCACACGTAAGACAATTAAAATATTCTCCGATAGTCTAGCAGCTCTTAAGGCTCTTGAATCCAGCCGGTGCAATTCGAAAACCGTCTGGAATTGCAAGGATGCGCTGACCAAACTGGGTCAAAACAATAGGGTTACACTACTGTGGATAGCTGGACACACCGGCCTAGAGGGTAATGAATCCGCGGACCTCCTTGCCAAAAGAGGGGCGGAGACAAAATTCACAGGGCCGGAACCGGTTATCGGTGTATGTTATGGAACGGCCAAGCAGTTCATATCAACTTGGACACATAGAGAAAATCTTCGGTACTGGCATGGACTTCCTGGTCTCAGACACTCGAAGGCCTTCATAAGCCCACCGAACCAACAATGTACAGTCATACTACTGGAGCAATCAAGGGTACACCTTAAAACCCTAGTGGGACTGTACACGGTACACTGTAGATTAAAATACCACATGCACAAGATCGGCCTAGCGGAAGACGCCGAATGCCGCATGTGCATAAAGGGAGATGAATCGGCAGAACACATACTGTGTTCGTGTCCAGCAATGACACGACTAAGATTCGCAATCCTCGGCAATGACACCTTGTTGCCGGGGAGGTGAAAGATCTCTCTCCCAACAGGATCATCAGATTTATTAGGAGTCTGGACCTGGTGGGAGAAATATAAAAAGGTGTGAGCCACAATAGACCGATCAGTCGCGGTGAAAGGGTGTTATACCCACTCACTTTAAACCTACCTACCTACCTACTATTGTAATTATCCGTTTATTAAAATTTAGTAGAACCATAATAAGCTAAAGCTCAGGGGAAAGGTTAAAAATTTTAAGTTATAGAGTTTTTTACTTATCAGAAGTTGGAGCTATCGGGTTTAAAAAAGTTGAATGTTGCCTTAAAGAAGTTTAGTTAGAAGATATGTAAGTGTATTTTATTTTTGTTTCTTTTTACGTTTTCTTTATTACCTTTCAATTTTATACGTGTATTAGCAAACAATTAAAAAAAGACTGAATTTCAAAGCAATAAGATTTAAAGAAAACCTTGTTTGTATACCTACTTACGATGAGTCACTGATAAATACATTAGATAGAGGTCACCAAGGGTACTACTTTAAGTTATTAAGGGTCACTGGTAAAATTCTTTGTATAAGTTATAGAGGTTTTGAACTTTAAGTAACAGAGGTTTTCTGCTTTGAAGGAAAAGAAACCAAAAAAAATGGTTGCCTAGGTTTTTGTGCTATCGAGGTTTGACATATCAAGGTTTGATTTCTCGAGGTTCTACTGTAAATGGTTATTGCTACAAATTTAGTTTATAGAAAAAGAATTGAATCGGCGTAGCGTGGGTTTCAGCCGCTCGGGCACCGGCGAATTTCAATGACCCCTTATTTTTGTACTGAATATAAACGACTTTAAAATATAAAGTAATTCTGAATAACTTTTTCGCAAGAATAATCATTAATATTGTGTATTATATATGGTACAATTAAAATGTCATGTTTTACAATATAATAAGGACATTTATTAAAAAATCAACTTGCCAAGTTAAAAGAGACCTTTATCTTATTGTAGATCTTAGTACTTTAAGAGGCCGATATTTTTAGATAGGAACTTGACCCTAATTTTACATAAGTTTTTTTGGTAAGATCTCTTATTTTTTTCTCTTAATGTTTGGAAACTGGAATTATTTCCATCGTATTGACCGTTGTCATCACGAGAACCCTGTTAAGGAAAAGGGTTGTTTATGAATCTTTTATTTTTTGTTAGGGAACTTTTGTTTTCTTATAGGTATTTAATATTTTTATTTGTAGTAGTTACGATAATCAAAATGTATTTAAAGCTAAAGCGTCTGATGTTCGATCGCTTTTTTATAGATGATTTCGTTTGTGTGTGTTGCTGCATCTTTTAAATATGAACAAGTCGTTATTTACATTAGTCTTATGGTATTAAGGTCCACACAATACGCTGGCGAGCAATCAATAAACGAGTAGGTTACTTAGGAAACTGGAAAAACAATTATTTTTTACGCGAAAACAGTGCGTCGTACGAAAGTAAATCCATTGACCAAATTTGCTCCAAAATAAATAACGATTTCAGAAATAATTCTGGTTTTAAAAAAAAAATAGTGGCGTACCATTTTTTTCTTCAGGAATATTTAGTTTAAACCCCGTACGGACGTTAATGGTAAAAGTTAAAAAAATTAATTAAAAAATGCTCTTTAATAATTAAAAGATATGTACAAAATGTCATAAAAATAGCCAATAGAATATCAAATATCCATAAGGAAACTATGATCAAAAAATTGTGTATTTATATAAATTACAAAGTTTTATGTTATTAGTTAAATGAAATTTGATTAATCTTTAAAATATACAAGTAATATCCTTTTCTTTAAGAATTATCCTAGCTAAATTATTTATATTAAGCAACTCTTATATGGTTTTATTAGTTTTTCTCTGGAAATTTGTACGAAAGTATGGGGTATTATTAAAATGTTTCATATTATATTGTTTATTTGTTGTTTTAAGTTAAAATCAATCTTTTTGCTGCAAAAGTAGCTGGTAGTTCAGAAATGGGTTACAATTTACCATAATGTTCTTTGTTAGAATGGAGAGAATCTCTTAAAGGATTTTCTTCAAAAATATTTTTTTCTGGGTGGTCTAGGTTAAAATCCTCTAGGTTGGTAGTGTCATAAGACGTATTGGGAGTTGTCGATTCGGTTTTCATTGCACATATTTCAATGTGCGAGAAGGCATCGGCTACGAGATTAACTTTTTCTTTTTAATAAGTTTTTTTTTTAAATCAAACTCTTCTTATTTTAATCTTCATCTCCCTCCGCGTGATTTCAGCAATATTACATTTATGTCCTAGGCGATACTATATATTTAAGATTAAAGAATGGATTCCTTGTAACTAAATATTTTTGATACTAAGAAATGCGACAAAAAGGCTACATAATGATTAAGTTTCACGCTTGTCTAAGATCTTTGTAACTACACTAATTAAGTATACTTTGTCATAGCTGCCCTTATATCCGTCCCCTTCTTCTCTTATCCTAACACGATTTTAAACCTTATGGTACATTTGATAAGTTTCTGTAACTTAATATCGCTTGAGCCTCAATAACTAAAACGTATTATTTCATAAAAATTAAATATGATACTCTAGTCTGCAACACCCATTAAAAAACATATTTAGTGTATTGTTAATTTATTCCTTATAAATGCTCAGTATGGTTTTAATATATTTTTTTACTGGGTGTTTTTTAAAAGTAGTCTTAATCTTTTCATTAGTTTTGAATTACTTCTCGTTTGAAGCAAAATGACTAGTACGTTTAAATTTTAAATGGAATTACTGGTAGTATACAATTTTTTATATTTCTGCTCCAAAATATTTAGTTTTTTAAATCTGGAGTTCCATGACTACATTTTTAAATAATTAGCCGTGAAAAAAATTAACTTAAACGTTTTTTATTTTTAACGGTTTCTGTGAGTGGGGAAAAATTTTAAAAACTCTCACTATTGGCCACATTTTTTTTAATGCAACAAAAGTAAATCATTTTGTTCTAGATAATTTGGTACTTTTGGTAGTTCGACGCTAAACTGTCGACACAGTCCAGGTGACCTCGTTCGTCGATTTGAATTACTGCTTGGTGTTGGTGTTACATTTTTGGCTTGTTTCCGAAAATAGGATTATTAGTTAGCTGTTTTTACATCCAGGGCCTAACCAATATGTATATGTTCTCCTCTCCAAAGTATCTATGAAATGTTGTTCGCTCAGTGACATTCTAGTATTTGTATGCCTTAGTAAGGAATATTTTAATCTCTTGTTGCAAATTTTCAATATATATCTTTCTCAGCTAATGATTTCAAAAAATAACCAAGGGCATGCGTAGGAGTTCTTGTCTTAAACAGATTTTTGCTGTTTGTATGCTAACTAACTATTTTTACCTTTTAGGAAACAGTTTGGTAAGGGCAGTCATTATCGTTTTGTGGTTAAACTAACCCATTGCTGCAATCAACATTTTGTAATTCAAAGACACTGGGTTAAATCGTTTCCCTGAGTACATCGAGTGGTTAACACTTGTAAGGTAAAAATGCATTCCGAAGTCAGTGAAAAACTTTTTATTAGATCTTGTATTATCTGGTCAAGTTAGCCCAAAAATTAGGGGTACCCTTGCATAAATGCCCAAGACTGAAAATTTGCATAAACGTGAAGGATACCATTATAATTAAATTGTAAAAAGTCACTATCCATCTCATGTGTGCAAAAAATTTTATGTAGGGTCAAAGATTGCGAAAATGAGTGTTTTGGATTTTTTTGTCGAAACAGTTTGTTTAATAATAAAAATAGCTTAAACAAAAAATTGTAGATCATGTAATTCTCTACAAAAAATGTATTTACACTTTTTCTCCTAAAATTTACCAGAGAAAAGCGATTCTAAAATTTACTAAAGTTTTATTTCCTATACTATGCACACGTTTCCACGCCACCTCTGAGGTAGTGTACTTGACGCGTTTTTTTTTAACGTGGCTTTTTTAGTAGGCCTACTCCACGGTCTATTTTATTAAATCCTAGTAGAATAGAAGGTCTTCTCATTTAATATCTATGATACCCAATATGTGAAGCGTAATATTACCATCTAATGTATTCACATTTATATCAGCATTATCTTAAACATATTGAATAAACGTGCCACTTTCTGTTGGTAAGATATGAGATGGACGATAAATAACTGTTGCTGCGTTGTACATTATAGTTTTATTATAAGATGCGCTCATACCAAAGGACGAAAAAATTTGTATAAGGCTTTTTAAGGCATATCGTCGATGAAAAAACTGCAAGACCAATTGTAGCTTGGTCTTTAAAGACCGAAGGTGAACAGCAGTCAATGCTACGAATAATATTATTAAAAATTTGTATTGCCGTTATATGTGGAATTAATTTTTAAAAATATTGTTTTACCACTAAAATGTTTTAAAATCATTTTAGTGGTAAAAAACATAGTAGTTTTATTTATCAGTGTTCTTCATAATAATATTATTTGTACATAGTAATTTTAAATGCCTTAAATTAAACCGTTAATTTTTAAAATTATTTATTCCAAAAAATAAGTCAGTGACTTAGGATTATGACTATTTATATCTTCAAACATACGACCTGGTAGGGGGTAATGGGAGTTTTGATGATTACCGATTGAATATCTTCCCGTATGATTGCTGCCGCAGCTTTCAGGATACTAAAAAGCTCTTCTTTGCAATTAGATTTTTTCACTTCAAGACTGATTTGAAATATCATGATGATTGTCAATAACACAAATGTTAGGTGACCCGGTTTTCTTTAAATGAAATTGTAGTAACTTAACAAAATCTACGCCGAAATTTCTTTATAACTAAAAAAGCGATGACTGTCAGTTTACATTGGAAAAATTAAAAAATGTTTGGAAAATTTCAAATAGAGATAACAGAACTATCAAACTTCGACTAAAATGAAATTATGATAATAAAGTCATTAATCTTAAAATAAAAAAAAATCTAATGGCAAAGAAGAGCGATTTAAGATCCTGCGGCAGAAATTATTCGGAAAGATACTCAATTGGTAGTCATTGATAATTCTCATAACCCCCCACCAGGTTGTATGTTTAAAGATATAAATAGTCATATTCCAGAGTTACTGACTTATTTTTGAAACAAATAATTTTAAAAAATAAACGGTTCAATTTAGAACATTCAAAATTAGGATGTACAAACATTAGTCATAGCATTATGACTGCTGTTCGCCCTCAGTCTTTTAAGTCCAAGCTACAATTGGGTCTAGCAGTTTTTTTTATTTACGATATGTCTTGAAACGTCTCATACTAATATTTTCGTACTTTGGTAATGCGCATCTTATAATAAAACCATGATGTATGAGGCAGCAACAGTTTTTCATCGTCCACCTCATATCTTACCACCAGAAAGTAGCAGGTTAATATGTTGCAGATAATGCCGATATAAATGTAAATACATTAGACGGTAATATTACGCTTCATATAATGAGTATCATAGATATTGAATGAGAAGACCTTTTATTTTACTGGGATTTAATAAAATAGACTGTGGAGTAGGCCTACTGAAAAAACAACGTTAAAAAGGGGCCAAGTTCACTACCTCAGAGGTGGCGTGAAAACGTGTGTGTAGTATAGGAGATAAAACTTTAGTAAATTTTAGAATCGCTTTTTCTTAGAAATGGTATATTTTAGGCAAAAAAGTGTAAGGTTAATTATTGTAGAGAATTACATAATATACAATTTTTGTAAAAGCTGTTTTTATCATTAAATAAACCGTTTTGACAAAAAAATCCAAAAATTTTCGCAAATTTTGACCCTGTATAAAATTTTTGCACACATGGGATCGATGGGGACTTTTCACAATATCATTTTAATGGTATCCTTAACGTTTATGCAAATTTACCCTCTTAGGAATTTATGCAAGAGTAAATGTCTGTTTTGACCGGATAAGTATTTTAACTAGTGCTTGGTTCAGGAGTATAGTTTTAAATTATTTATATGTAAGAAGTTATTAGGCCTACCCAGTTTTGTATTTTTTTATATTTACGATTTTAGATATACCAATTACAGATTCTTTAATTTTATAGCAAGTCCATTTAACATTGCAGGCTCGCTTTTTTGAATGCTTAACCAATAAACTTGACTAAAGGTCAACCCCATGCCAACCAAAGCATCTTAAGTGAGCAGTTAATTGTTTCCAACCATGTACCTTTTGAGCTATGAGCCGCAATGCCAATCTTCTAAAATTCTTAATTACCATGCAAATTTACTAAATATTTGTTTTAATCGTTTTAAAAATCATATTAATATTTGTTATTGTAGTTTGGGTAAAAATATAAGCCAAAATAGGTTTATGTTTCAAGAAAGATTATACCATTGGGACGTCATAAATCATCCAATGTAATTATTTATTAAACGGAAAGAAGATAAATGATATTTGTAATACGTAACCTACGATGTTTCCCATTTCTATTAGATTAGGTTATAATGAAGTTATAATATACTTTATCATTATAATCGTATATGTCTCATTCAAGGTAGATTTCTGCCTTCTAACACACTTTGTCACCTTCCTTATTATTTTAGTATTGTATCGTTGTAATAATGTTTTAATAGTAATCATTATAATGGTGTTTAATAATTAATTATTTTTTTATCTCTGTGATAGCTCACGGAGATTCTTATTGAGATTTGAGAAATCTCCAAGTTCTTCGTCATTACGTGGTCATACATTAAAGTATCGTCAACATATCTTAGCCAAACTACTGAGCTACGAGAAGACCTGGTTCAAGCTCTCTCTACGACAAGCCAGAGATATTAACATCATACCAGTTGGATTTTGCCTGAAGTCGCCAATTTGAGGGGAAAGAGCTAAGCGTATTTTCGAAGAAGCTAGCAAATATCTGCTTCGTTCTTAGATAAACTAACACCGATGGAAAAAAATCACAGTTGCAGCAAGAAGTAACCCAAAGATATAAAGAAATCAAGGTACTTGTCTAAAAAAACGACTATAACTCCATTTTTCAGAAGATACAAAGAACATGCAAGAAGGCTAAAGACGATTTACGAAAAAAATACCAGAACAAACTAAACAGACTTTATAGCAAAAAACCAACCACCCAGAACGTCAATAAAAAGGCTATAATTAACATGTCCTCCCAAACTCTTTCAGATATTAAAGAACATCTTTTAGGGAGCCGTAGCCCCAAAACATACACTGATTTTAGACATGATTAGTAGTGTGGAAACAATACGACTCCAGGGACCAGACGTGGAAGAATCTTGATGGTTGGTTAGAACGGGTTTGGAAACAAAACAAAGTAACCCCACCAATATAAGTCAAAGTGAATTAGTAGCTCTTAAAGAGCTTTAAAGTGATAAAACTATCAAAATTCTTCCAGTAGATAAAGGAAATGCTACTGCAGTCATGGATGCAATCACTTACGATAGGAAAATAGACGACGTTCTTCGGAAAGGTAAATACAGATCTTTTGATCAAGATCCAACAACATCCGTAGAGAACAAAATTTACAGGACCTGAAAAAAATACAAATACTTTTTGAACAATGAAACAAGAAACAATTTAAGACCACACAACAGTTAACCTCCCCATCTCTATGGACTACCGAAGATACACAAGGACAATATACCCATAAGGCCCATCACCAGTTCTAGAAATGCACCCACGACAGCACTGTCAAACTACCTTTTAGATCGGACTAAACTACTGGGCTACTGCTAGGTCGCCTCAATTTAGAACTACAGAGAACAGAAGATCTTTCAAACAGACAATTTGGATTTCGAAAAGGCAAACAGACAGTTGACGCCATTAGTGAAGTTCTGAACATCACTAGAGAAGCAGCATCTTACACACCAGCACACCGTAGACTCTGTGCACTCATCACACTGGATGTAAGAAACGCATTTAATAGTGCTTCGTGGCAGCTCATCCTAGAGGGGCTGAGAAACAGGTCCGTTGACGAAAACTTAAGTAGCATAATAGCCTCATACTTGTCCGAGAGAGAAATTATCCTGAAGACAAAGAATATATCAAGAGTGTTTCACTGACAAGCGGTGTCCCCCAAAGATCAGTCTTGGGCCCAACCCTGTGAAACATTCTTTATGACTTATTGTTCGAAATTGAAATGCCACAGAATGTTATACTTCTAGGCTACGCAGATAATGTGGCTATGGTTGTTACAGCGAAGGGGGAAAACGCACTTATGAATTCGGCGAATATAGCTCTTTATCGTGTAGCCAACTGAATGAGGAGAAAAAAGTTAGAGCTGGCTCCTGAGAAAACAGAGGCAGGGTTTAAAAAAAAAAAGAAAAATGCTGTCAATACATTTTGATCTGCAGGGAACAAGAATTAACCTTCAAAAAGCAATAAAATACCTGGGAGTGTGGCTGGACCAGAAACTTACGTTTTCTGAACATGTGAAGAAGACTATTGAGAAGGCAGGAAGAACTCAGACGGCACTAAATGCCATTCTACCTAATATAGGAGGATCTAGATCTTCAAAGATATTTGTCTTGTCTAGTGTGATTCATTTGCAGATATTGTAGGCGTCTCCTATTTGGTACAGTGTCACCAGGAATAAAAAACTCACACAGAGGCTAATTGGACTCCAGAGACTGACAAATATTAGGATATGCAGCGCTTACAGAACAGTGTCCGCAGAAAGTGCAGCAGTGATTGCTGGGATATCTCCCATCGACTTACAAATCCTTGAGCGACGGGACAGATATATTGGGGTAGACAAAGAGAGGGCCCACCAAACCGTTATGGAAAGGTGGCAAGCCAAATGGACAGTGCTAGGGTACAAAGAGCGAAGGAGGAGGAAGTTTTTATTCGGTAGGCGCCCTTGAGGAAGGGGAAATCCGACACAGGCTGATCACAATGTCACCTCAAGATCGGTATCGTCTTATGAAGATTTTTAAAAAAAAACTACTGGTCGGTAACTCTTCACCTTTTGTTAAGAACTCTACTCATTTTGTTGACATTCACAAAAATGTAGAAATCGGACCAGTCGATACTTTTGTGAGTTTTAATGTAGAGAGTCTGTATACAAACGTACCAGTAGAAAAATAGTTAAACAATATCCGAGCAAAACTTAAAAAAGATAAAACACTGGTAGAATGCACCACCCCGCCGCTGGACGGAGTGATGGATTTGTTGGAGCTTTGCCTCCGTAGTTCCTACTTTCAGTAAAGTAAACTCAACATTCGAAAGTAATGTAAGATATATTACATCCGAAACTGATGCTTCTATGTAACTAAAATTGGTAGAAAAAAAATTTGGACAGTCCTTAAAGCTTAAATGTTATAAAGTATACGTAGACCTTTGGTAGACTTATTGCTGAAATAAAATTTTCTACCGGTTTTAGTAAAGTAAACTCAGTATTTGAAAGTAATGTAAGATATAATACATCCGAAACTGATGCTTCTATGTAACTAAAATTAGTAGAAAAAAAATTTGGACCGTCCTTAAAGCTTAAATGTTATACAGTATACGAAGACCCTTGGTAAACTTATTGTTAAAATAAAATTTTCTACCAGTTTTAGTAAAGTAAACTCAGCATTCGACAATAATAGAAGATGCTTCTATGTAACTAAAAATGGTAAAAAAATGTTTGAACCATCCTTAAAGGTTAAATGTTATAAAGTAGACCTAGAGCCTTGGTAGACTTATCGCTGAAATAAAATTTTCCACCAGTTTTAGTAAAGTAAACTCAATATTTAAAAGTACTATAAGATACATTACATCTGAAACTGGTGTTTCTATGTCAATTTTACCATAGAGGGAGCTTTTTTTCATTGCTTCCCCATCAATATTTTTTTTATTATAAACGTCAATAATTATTGGTGTGAAATTTTCTTACCAAATACCATTCGAAATCAAATTATGCCAGGAAATTCCTTCTCGCTCACGAATATTCTGAGAAAATTATCCCTCGCCTTTGGCTCGGGATAATTTTCAAAATATTCGTGAGCTCGAAAAAATTTCCGAAAATAATTTGACTTCTAATGGTATTACTAGTGACAATTTCATATATTAAAGGAACTTCGGAAAAGATCCGCATAATCGCGAATAAGTATAATTTTAAAACCGCATTTAAAACTAGAACTGCTCTAAGAAGCATTTTTACTAAGGTCATTGGTATGAAAGTCAATAAAAAAAATAATATATAAGATAGAATATAACAATGTTTTTTAGAAGATAAAAAAAAATAAAAAGGCAAAAAAATGCAAGAAAAATAAGTGGCATATAGAAAAACCTTTATACTTTTTAAAACTGCTTAAAGCAGAGAAACTAAAGACAATTAATTATTACCTACATAAGTAAACTAAGCAGAAAATTTTATGATAAAGTTTGTTTTTATATATTAGTTGCTTTTCGCCTGATCTTCGCCAGCGTGGACTACAGGATTTTGGCTAGCTTCTTAGCTAAGCTCTCCCATTTTGCTGGGTAATCGAAAGCCTAGTTACCAACTTCCATATTTACAAGGTTAATATTAACAATTTTTTAGTCAAACTTTTATCCTCATTTAAACCTCCAAAGGAATGTAATTATAGAAATATTAAAACAAATCATTTTTAACCGTAATCAATGGCCTACATATCGGTTTTTATACTTCCAAATCTAGAAATGACGAAGTTGCATACAAACTTTCACCTCATTCTACCCCTTTAAGGGGGGAGGTTTTCTAAAATCATTTCTTGGCTAACGTCTTCTATTTTTCTGGGTAATCAGAAGCCTAATTACTAACTCCCATATTTACAACTTTAAAAATGACAATTTTCCTATACACATTTTAAAAATGTTAAAATCATTTTTAATCATATTCAGTAACTCATACATACTAATTTTTAACTGCTATGTCCATAAATGTTCAATATAAAATTTAACCACCGATTTTACCCCTTTAGTGGGTGAGTTTCCTAAAATTCTGTCTTAGCTGACGTCTTTTACTCATAACCTACCCTTGTGCCTAATTTCATCTTCATAGGTCAAGTAGTTTTCGAGATTTTGGAATTAGTCAGTGTATAAATAAATGAATGAGTAAGTGACCTTTCGCTTTTTATATATATATATATATATATATATATATATATATATATATATATATATATATATATATATATATATATATATATATATATATATATATATATATATATATATATATATATATATATATATATATATATATATATATATATATATATATATATATATTCATTTATTGGTACTGGTATTACAAAATAATATAGAAGTGCCTTCATTAATGTTTGTAAACCACCTGACCACACGATTTTGGTTTGTAAAAGTGGCTCCACTGCTTGGTTTCGTTTCTAGTCACAATGTTGCCACGATGGAAAAAAGTTTATAAAGTTTTTGCCGACATTTATTTTTTTCTGTGACAATTTACCAGCTTCTAAACTCCGAACAAAGCAAAAAATGTGTAAATCAAAATTGCTGGTTATAATAACCTCCTAAAATTTTAAAATTCCAAAAAAATCAGAATTAGTGCAGGTTAGTGGTCCAAAGAACATACCTTTTATGAGGAAAAATATTAGTGTTGGCAACACAGCAAGCTTTGTTTCGACAGTAGACTTGACTGACACTACTGACAGACCATTGTTGGCGTTAGCGGTATTTGGTTTTTGAGAAGTTTTAGATTTTTATTGATCAAATAATGTTCGAAAACGATCCTTACAAGCTTAAAACAGTTCTTGTTAAAACTACTTTGCATATTTCGAGTTTTAAAGGTAAGTTACATGTGTTTTTGTTATTGAGGTTACTTAAATAAAACTGTTTTGTTTACTTTTAGAAAATGTTTAAAATGTGGACCGTTGAACAAGATGCCTTTATAATAATGGCACATTTTAGAAGTGCAACTCGTAATGAGGATGGAACTTGGTCATATTCTCTCCAAAGTTGCATATACCAGTTTAGAGAAAGGTTTCCTGACAATCATGTTGAGTACGAAACATTTGTCCATCACAGACATATTGTGCTAATCAATCGCTTTGAAAACAAGAATTGCATTTGTAAGGGCAAATCCACTGGAAGGCCTACCGTGCTTACAGAACCTGTTCTTGATATACGTGCTCGAATAGAGCACATTCCTAAGAAATTAGTGGAGAAGTTGTCTACTCAGTCCGGTAAAGATACTATTTTAAATAAAAATTGAAATTAATGTTTACAGTGCCATATTTTTTTTTAGAAATTTTTGTTAGTTCTAGCCATAAAGCACTAACCAAAAACTTGAAAATGTATCCATTTAAGGTCACAGTATTGCAAGAATTCTATTCACCAGATTTTAGAAAGGGATTCTTAACAATGAATGATGTTTTGGAACGTACTTTCTTCTCTGATGAAGCGTGGTTTCATTTGCCCGGTTAAAATAATTGGATTTTTTTTACATTGTTTTATCTTAATTTCTTTTAGCATGTAATAATTCTCTTATTTTTTTTTATTATGTAACTTAGGTAGTGTAATTTATTAATATTGTAAAAATAAATCTAAGTCTTGTCCATCATTTATTTTTAAGTGAAGTAGTTTTATTTAAATAATATAAATAAACTGTGTGAACTAAGAGTTAATGTGACTTGAATTTTCCTATTAAGTTTAAATTGACTAAAATCCAAAGGTATAATAAAATATATTAACGGATATTCGCTAAATCCAACATAGTCAAGGGAACATGGCACCAAAATAGGCCTTACGAGGGATTTGTGCAGTAAGATGGATGGATTCATATGCGGTTTCTTGCATTCGAATTGTATAAACATATAGAAACTTTGTAAAACAAATTTAATTAATGGGAAATAAATAACTGCATTTTTGCATTAGAAAAATGCATTTTCGAAATGCACCTTAAAGTTTGCAACTATAAAAAAATTATAACTAGGTAAATAATGATGCAAATGAGCTCGAATTTGTTACTCGAGTTTCGAGGTCGTTGAACACTCATATGATATTGTCAAGGGCCTGGGGAGTACCTGGTGCGAGCGAAGGATGGTGTAAACGTCGCATTCTAAAGTTTTACAACAAAAAACTTTTACACGATCCTTAGTCAGCATGTCAGCGAACTTGAAAACTTTCGAGTAACAAATTCTCATTTTCATCATTATTTACCTAGTTATACATTTTTTATAATTGCAAACCTTAAAATGTAATTTAAAAATGATTTTTTTAACGCAGAAATGCAGGTTTTCATTTTCCAATAATTAAATGTGTTCACAAAGTTTATAGATGTTGATACGAATCGAATGCAAAAAACCGCATTTAAATCCATCTTACTGCACAAAAAATCCCTCGTTTCCTTGACTAAAATTTTTTGTAACTAAATCTAGCAAATTAAATTATTGACAAACAAGATCCTCAAAACTAAATGCATACAAAAATTATCCAAAAAGGCTGTAATAACTTGGTTCAAATTACAATTACTTGAAAAAATGATAAATGGTAACTTTTCTAACCTTAAAAAAATGTTTTTGACATTTAAATATCGATTTTAAAATGCCCGGCGCCAATGAATATTTCTAGGGATATTTTATTAAATTTTGTTCAACCTCTGAATAGGCAACCCGCAACATTTTTGGTCAGGTGGTTTACAAACATTAATGAAGACCCTGTACATAGTCGTTTGCTCAGGTGCTGCAGCCAGTGTATTTGTCTTTTCTATATCCTAAATCTTTTCTATATCAGAAACTTGTATTGTTCCCAAAAACCAGTCGATTTTCGTAGGTGAAGTCCTTTTATAATATTGATCAGTTTCCCTTGTGTTTACCTAAAATTTCTTTAAATATATCACAGTATTAATTTCTTCATTAATTTAATTTTTCTTTATGTTTTATGTGGTGGGTAAATAATAAATATATAAATTTAACAACTAAAAAGTCATGAAATCAAATTAAATTACCGACGTGAACTAATGACGTTACTAACAATGTCAAAGTTCAACTTAAGAAGTGTGGTTAAACAGAACTTTATCCACATGTTGGAGTTAAACCACAGATCTGTGGTTAAAGCTTTAGTTTCACGTTAACACTATATTATAGAAGCGACCCTTAAAAAAATAATTGATAGTATTCTGAAAATTGTTCCATAGTGTGGCGTGTAAACTATTTAATTGTAGTCAGTATAGGAAAACAAATATAAAATATGATTTATTTATTCCTTATAACCTACAAAAGCCTAATAAATATTAAAGTTTAATAAAGTTTTTTTGGGATAATTAAAATACACATTTTAGACCATGACGAAAAAAATTACTTAAATGGAAAAAAATATTTAATTAGCTTCCAAAGAAAACCTTACTTTAAATATGCATATGTAATTGCATTTATGGCAGGTTTACGCTAGGGCGCACTAAACAAACAATAAAATTATCCAGCATGCGTACTTGAAATAAAGGACCAGTGCCGGACTTAGAAATTTCTACAAATCATTTATTCATTTATATTTACAAAATTATATTTTTTTAATGTTGACATTTAAAGTTACACTTTTCAAAACTCATTGATGTTGTCAAATGTCTCAGTTTTCATAACTAGTACTAAAAATTTTTTTTCAACTGGTGATGAAAAGTAAGATATTTGACAACGTCAATGAGTTTTAAATGGTTTTTATATTTTAAACTTGAATTAAAAGAAATATATCATATAAAAAATAAAAAAAAATATTATGTTAAACGCGTTAGAAAACACTATTTTTTAACCCTAAAATTATTTTGGCTCTGCTCGTTACGAAAAATAGTGATTTTTCCAACTGGTTGCTAGGTAGTATTATAAACAATAAGGTAATAAAATTCATATTACAAAATTTAAATAGCAAAAAATAGGGCCTAATAAAAGATGGGGTTTTTTTCAAGACCCAGCCTTTATACCGCCGTGAAACGATTTTGAAACTGTTAAAATCGATTATACGCGTGAGTGTTTAATTTTACACGGTTTTATGTCAGCTCAAAATCATGTAATACACTGTCACCTATCGGTTAGGAATGGGTTTATTTGATTGGACTTGCATATGGCCTTACAATAAACGGTTTTGCGAGATTAAAACTAACTTATAAACGGAAGGAAAAAATGTTGATACAAATAACGTTAACTCCTTTCTTGCTTAGACTTATGTTTTCAATAACGATAATAAGATATCGTAAACATCCTAAATGTATTTATACAAAACGAGTATACATTTACTAGATTCAGCTCAGCCATTTGGCAGTACAAATAAGCTTGCGAGACTGACCAATCGGCACGCAAAGCGGGGTATATGTATTCCTTTCACCGACCAATGAGCACGTTGGAGGGAGAGAGAAAGGTTATATAGCTATTCTTTCTCTCTTGCACAAATGTTCGCTTTCCAGGCGGATCTCCAAAAAACAGTTTATAATTTTTTTTTATGAACAAAAGGAATGTATAAATGCTACCACTAAACACAAAATAAGTCAATAAAACAGTAAAACTTATTTAGAATCTATAATTATATAGAAATTCACAAATCACAAAATAAGTCAGTTCAAAAACTAAAAATCTCACCCAAGCGGCCAGTACGGAACTGGTCGGCAACCAACGTGTAAATAAAATCGGTCTGCCGGTCCGTTCTGCGCATGATTTAAGACCCTAAGCGATGACTACCGCCACAGCGCACGGACACATTTTTTCGCCCATAAAATTTAACTTTTGAACTGCGCATCTGATACCCTTTGCCGGTTCATATGAAGGTCAGTGGTAGCTTCTAATACCGTCGTGATATCTATTTCTCAGTGATGGTGGTGGTTTAGATATCGGGTTGTTACTAAAAAAATATTATGCCTTTAACGTTTTCTAATTATATTTTAACTGTGGGAATAATTTAGCATTATACTATATAATAGCTATTTGTGTATTAAGAGTGCAAAGTGATACATTGCCGCTCTGAGCGAGAAGTTTTTTATCTTGCGAGAGCGGCAATCTTACTTTGCACTCGAATTACACACAAGATTTTTTCTACAACCGCAGCTTTTATAAGAACATGTGGCAAAAATTAATGATTATTAATAACATCAAATTTGACAGTTTAAAAACACACACAACTGTCAAAAACAACAGTTAAAAACAGTTTTACAGTTTTTGTATTATGATTTTCGTGGTAACTCAGCGAGCGTTTTGGTTACTTTGCTGTTCGGCAAGCAACAAAGTAAGAAAACGCTCGTTCGTCAGAAAAACAACTTTGCGCTTTCTTTTTGAAGCGCAAATATGGTACCTTTCGCTTGGTTGTAGAAAAAGTACACTGTGTCCCAAATTGCTTGAAATCACAGAATTTTTTCGGTAACCAGCAGAGATAGAACTTTGCGGTTTTTGCGACCCTGTATCAGTTTTTCGTGAAACTTTAAGTGCCGCAAAGAGAATTGTGCCACCTTGTTTTGTTGCCGAGAAACAGGGTGAAATAGAAATTTTGCGCTTTTTGGGGTGATATCATATTTCGGACACTCTGTAAGATAGAACAAAGTTAAAAACTGCTATAGATAGATACTTTTACGTAAGATCCAGTATCCAGAAATAAATGAACTGGATTTAGTTAAAATAAATAAATTTAATTTGTAAAAACCACAAGTCAAAAGAAATCAATAAATATTTATTTATATTAATAAATCCGTAAATCTCAAAAAAGCAAAATTAATATCTGGCATACATAGCACGCTTTAAAAGGGTTTTTTAAAACTCTAAATAAACAAAAAAACCTTACAAACACAAAGTAAGCTAAGATCTGCTTAGCTGAAGCTTAGTCCAAAGAAATGTCACCTTTTCCAAAAATAAGTTAAATACCAGGGGCATATAATTACTAAGGAATAAGTGAAAACAGATCCAGAGCAGACAGATGCTATCCAAAACAGGCCTACACCGAAAAACAAGCATGAAATTAGAAGTTTCCTGGGACTGTGCACTTACTATAGAAGATTTATACATGGGTTTGCTGATCACACCACTACATCGAGTTACTGAAAATAATAAAGGTTTTAAGGGACTAAAGATTGTGAAGCAGCCTTTATAAAACTAAAAAAAGCCCTTTATAATTCTCAAGTGTTGTCATATCCACAACCCAATCAAATATTTATTGTGGACACTGATGCAAGAAATACTTTTATTGGTGAAATTTTGTCACAGGTACAAGATGGCCAAGAAAAAGTGATAGCGTATTTCAGCAAAGTTCTTACATTTACTTACTTACACAATAAATAAAAAGTCTGGATCCAGCCAACACAAAAGTTCAGTGTTTTGAGATGCAATTCGCTATCGAAATAGAAACATTTTCAACAATGATATGTTTTCAAGTTCTAAAAGATGGTTGAACTTTTTACGTATACTACCTATACTATCTTTTTCCGTATATACGTGCTTTGGTAGTGTCACATAAGTCATGTCTTTCACTGTTCTCCTCAAATTTAGATTATTCCAAGTTCCGCTCTTCGTAGTAACATTTAACATGACTTTTCTTATAACTACTATCATTTCAACACACACGCTTAATTTTTTAGACCAAATTTTGTGATATTTGCCACAAGTTAAAATATTACACAAATGGTTCGGCGTCATCTGAAAGACTATCGCACAGTGTAGTTAATTTCTTAACTAACTTTGTAGAGATTTCACCTAAAGAGGAGTATGCTTCGCCCTTTGGTCAGTAGATGGCGTTGTCGTCTGTTACCCATTCATGTGACTATCGCACAGCTTCATTGTTGACCAATAGAAAAAAAAATTGGTAGAGCTACGGGTATGCGTACGGTTTTACTTTGAAATAAACGGTCAACGGTCTAGTTTACCTAAAGGACCTTGGCGCATAAGTCTAAAGGGGTTATGACATCGTCGAGAATGGGGATAGTAAAAGTCCAAGACGCGAGGGTGTGAAAAGGGCGGCTTATGTTGGCGGCCCTGTCGGGTAACTCTAAAAGTTACTAGCATTCTCAGCTGTGGACAGAGTCGTGCCACAAGTCGAAGTTTTTATATGGGGTTATTTTTACAATTGCAAATATTTGTGTACAGAGTTGATATTTTATTGGTTTTGACTGTTTTTACTATATTGTTTTTGATAGTGTTTAGTCGTGTAGTTTTAATTAGTCCTTAGTGTGCAATAGACCAAAAAGTTGTGTTTCCCATAAGGATTCTGTTATTTGCTCGGAGCATGTTAAAAAAGACGATTTTTATATGTCTTCCAGAAAAATTGCAAAGGAGGTGATTATGAGATCCTGATCAAAAAGAAAAAGGCGATTAATAAAAGAAGGTAAGGTGAAAAATATGATATATCCTAATGCTGCTATTACTAACAAATATTTTTTTATTGTAGCAGTTCCATTCAGTTTGCATTATTACACCTCGGATAACACAAACACGGTTTTTAAGTCGACCAGTGACTCTTCACAACTCTGGGTGTAGTTACACAGTTATTAGTAAGTAAATTGAAATTTTTGTGTGATTTTAATTATAGTTATTTGTTGTCAAAAAGTAAATAGTCAATATTGACTTGCTTATACCTAGAACTGATCAACTTTAGGTATATGTATTAATGTACCTTCAGAATGTGTATTTTATATTTTTTCCCATTATTTTGTACATTTATTAAGTTTACGGTTAGTTACATTCTTTAATTGTATTTAATTTTTTTTGGATACTTATCTACCAATTACTTGGTATATTATATTGAAAAAGACATGTTTTAAAATATAATTTATATTTTTTAGATTTGCCTTTTACAAGTTTTAAATTAACTAATATAAACCTACCTTGCACTGAAGAAGTTTTTGTTTAGATTGTGTAGTATAAAGTGGACTGCGAGGAACTTGTAAGTAAGTTAAACTTTCGAGTACCAAATAAGAACACGAGATCTAATTCTTTGTTTTATCTTGCAAGGGCTGCCAACAAACTATAAATGAAATTTTTGTGTTTGTATTATGTAGGATTTTAATGCTTAAATGATTTGTATGTTTTAGAATATAAAATGAAGTATACCACAAAATATTATTAAATAATACCACTAAGTACTGTGTTCTTTACTTCCATATCTATTTCAAATCGTAAAAATTTCAGATGTATTTTATTTAATTGTTGCAATTGTAAATGTATTGTAGTGTTGTAGTTGTGAAACAAATGAAGTTTAGTTTCCTGTATTCACATTTTTTTACATAAAATAATTCATTTTATTGCCAAAGTGGAAAATTTTGCTATTATTCTGCAATATCTAGATGCTGTATGGTCCGTAAGTAAATAAATAACTAGTTTTTAAAAGCAACATAATTAGTTCTTAAAATAAAAGAAATTAAGGATTAATAGAAAAGTTTATATATTTATGAAGTAATACAAAAACACCGTCATAAATTCCTAAAAAAAAAGTTATTTTTCTATGGCTTCCAGTACCTGATTTGGAGTTGGATATTTTGTAATCTTAAAAGGATCTTCAAGATACCTTGTAAAAGCCTATTTCTGATCCTGCACTTACAGAAAAATTTCCTTCCCTTGCCCACCGAAGGGCTGTAGGGAACCTGTCTTTCTTCTGTAGGTATTTTCACGGCTTCTGCTGAGACGAGTTGGCCAGTATAATTCCTTTTCTGGCAGCTCCTAACCGAGCAACACGTAGTGCAACTTTTAGGCATCTTTTTACAGTTCAGCTAGAGAGGCCCCGAACTTTCCGCTTTCTTCGTTCCTTCATCCCTAGAGTGTCAATACTATGGAACCCGCTACCTGCAGAATTTAAGTCTCTTGTGAATAAACTCCCTCTTACCACACTTCAGACACCCACAGGGCGTTTATACTAGGCCTCAGCCTTCGCGGACTGTTCCAAGATAAAAAAAATTAAAAACCCCAAACTTCTTTACTTGCTCATAAAATTTTATAAACGTCGTAATATAGATGGGTATTATTAAAGAAAAAAAGGTGTTAATAATTCATTATCGTGTGTTTAAAAATAAAGTAAGTACTCATAATTATAACAAATTAGCAATCATCAGTATTTTCTGCATTTTAATTTTTTTCTTATTTTTTTAAATATTTAATGTAGTAGATACCATTGAAAAGGTACGCCATCGTCGTGTTGTCGCTTTAATTTTTAATTTCAATACTTAATTGAATTACCTACATTTATATTTTTAAAATATAAATTTTGTTCGTCGGTATAAAAGCAGTTTTTCGTTTCCACCTCAATTCTACGCCACTGTCCGGCATAAAATCCAACATGGCCGAAATGGGCCCTTCTTGACGCCACAGAAGAGTTTTTCAATATGGCGGATGTCATAACCCCCTTAAGATTAATAAACTCTGGTGGGGGTAATCGGACTTTTTACTTTTTAATATCTTACCCAGCTAGGCTTGTTGAGAATAAAATGACGTGCTTTTTCCTGCGTTTTTTTTTTTAATTTACGTGGTTGCTTTAGAAAGTGTTTCATTGAATCATGAAGATTTTTTTTCTAATAGCTCAGCCGGATTAAAAACCTTTTTTAGTTTTGCTTGCGCCAAATTAAAGGTCTTTAAAGCGCGAATAAAGCACAATCTTTATCAAAAATTTTTGGCGGAAAATTCCATTTTTCCTTGGGTTTAAAATGTTTTAATATTTTTTACAAAGCATTTTGATCCACGTCATGATAAAATAAATATATGTGATGTGTCTAGTAGATATAGCTTCATGATTTTTTTCATAATTTTTGGAAATGGTAATAGGGGGTCAATTAATTCAAAATCCATTTGTTTTGCTATTTTTGATATTTTCTAGAAAAAACTTTTAATTTTATTTTATTTTATTTTTTTTGAAGAATAGAAGTTTTTAATAACTTTTGGATTAAAAAGATTTAAGATGAACTGGTAAAGACATTTTTTTTTAAAGGTCCCCGCAATTTTCCATGAAAAATGGGTTTCAACCAATTGTTTTCAAACTCCACGGGCACAAAACCCGAAAACCCCCAATCCCCCAAAATCACCCTCTAAGGTCACTGGGGATATTTCTTACGGGGAATGAGTTTCGGCCAGTTGTTTTCAAATTTTGCATACTAATAGTTCTCAACACGCTGATCAAAAGTCTTCACGGGCACAAAATTTGAAAACCCTTTCAATCCCCAAAATCACCCTTAAAAGGTGACTGGAAATTTTTTTATGGAAAGTGGCTTTCGGCCAATTGTTTTCAAACTTTGCATACTGATAGTTCTTAACACGCTGATCAAAAGTCTCTACGGGCAAAACCCGAAATCCCCCCAAAATCACCCTCACAGGTCACTGGGGATGATTTTGACTGATGGTTTGGTCAATTGCTCTGCGAAATTTTTTGATAGTGTTGTTGAGTCGTAGCCTTCATATGGCAAGGCCTTGCCGGAAGGGGTGTAAGTGGGTATCCAATTATTGGGGTTGGAGGGTAACATGTAGATATACAACTGGCCAAGAAATGAAATTCATAATAAAATGGCTTCGCCACCTGTTAACAGGGAAGCAGACTTTAGTAATTGGTGAGATGAAAGGTATTGGGGGGGGGGGCACTGTACTATTACTACTACTACTCCATGGCTCTACACCCGAGGTGGATCTTGGCCGACTGTACTATTCGCCTCCATCGTAGCCTGCTTTGATGTTGTCACGCCACCTCATTCGGAGACGCCCCAGAGGTTTTCGTCTCATTGGTGCTCCCTCCCATGCAATCTTTACTATCCGTGAGTCAGGCTGCCTTTGCACATAACCCGCCCATTAAAGCTTTCTAACCTTTATTTTCTTCAAAATATCTGGATCTTTTAATCTTTCTGATATTTCTTGATTAGTTCTTACTCGGTACTGTTGTGTTATGGGGTTTCGCATCTGTACAAAAATCTTGCGAAGCACTTTTCTTTTAAAAATTCTCAATTTCCGTTCGTTGTTCTTGGTCAGGGTCAAGGTTTTGCTAGCATACGTAGCAGTAGGTCTTATAACAGTTTTGTAAATTATTATTTTTGTTCTTCGTGAGATGTTTTTCGATGCTAGTACAGACTTTAGTGCATAGAGACATTTGTAACCACTATGACTTCGAACTTTAATTTCTTCTGTCAGATTATTATCTTAAGAAATTGTGACTCCTAAATAGTTAACAGTTGCGACCCTCTCGAAATTGTACTCCCCCATAGTGACATTCTGGCCCACTCTATCTCTACGTCCCATTCTTTTGTTTAGCATATACTTAGTGGCGGCTCGTGGTTTCGCAGCCCGGGTCGGCAGATGGATGACTTATTTTTTTCCTCAGAAAACCTAACAATAAAATAAAACATATTCCGTTATGTAGCTCATTATAGGATTTTTAATAGTTTTAATTTTTGTTTGTTTTTTTTTAATGTGTTTTATTTATTCTTTTGTTTTTTTGAGTTTTTTAATTTTTTTGTGGTTTTTAATATTTTATCTTAAATAAGTTCATTATGTTTAACATTTTTCTAACCGAGTCCGTTGTTTACTAGCAAGCAAATATTTTTTTACCAAAAAAATCATTTTAAGTTCACTGTAAAATGACCTTTTGATATATCGTGCTTTTATAGAGCACGGAAGAGTTCTTTCAAGTTGTCGTATAACAGACATGGCCAACAAAACGATTTTTTTTTGTTTCCCCTTCCCGTGCCAGGCATATTACTTTTGATACCAGTTTTCTGAAAAAGCCCTGTTACTTCCTTTACCTCCCGTATTTTAAGTTTGACATCTTGGGTGTCGGACGCCCATTATTTATTATTTTAACTTGTCGTCGAATGAAAAAGATGAAAGTCCACTTTTTAAATCTAAAATATAATAAACAATATCACTAGTTATAGTGGTTACATCTCCCTATTCGTTTGCCGTTAGAGAGCTTCCCTTCATTTTTGTCGGAATTAAAAAAATTACAAGATTACAAGGCTTACCTGACACCTGTAGATAAAAAAATAAAATACACTTTCTTACGGAATTAATAAAACTTCTTTTACGATATTAAAGCTCGTTTATTTTAAAAACAGTCCCAAAAAAACATTAAAATATCGATTAACACGCACTCCCGGTATAATACTAAAAACAAACTAAAAATATCAATAAAAATCGATGCGGGTTTCTTCCATCAAGTTTATTGAAAACCTAAACCTAACCCACTCTTTTACTCATCGGAAAACTGTATTTGCCGAATGTGGCTATTAATACATGAACAAAATAAATCAAATGTATGTTTGGTTGCCTATCTTATTCGCAGCTTCTCTGTGATTTACCAATGAAACCGTACTGCAAGCCGGCCAGGGAATACCAAGGGATTCGAAAAGTAGAGTGAATAGAACTTTGGTATAGATTAATCGCAGTAGTTTTAAACTACGCAAGAAATCGGTATAGGCGGACAATAAATAATACAACAAAATGGCTTTCTAGCAAATAAGGTAGTTGTTCTGTAAAAAGATTGAGATTTTTGGTTTGAATGTTTTGATTTAATAAATTTACTCATTGAGCACTAAGGACATGCGGTGGCCTGCCATCCTGTATCCCTGTAAAGCCGCCACTGCATATAAAAAAATATAATAAAATTAAAAGTTTAAAAATCCTCTATCACCCGTTCAAAAACTATGAAAAAAATCATGCAGCTAGATTGGCTAATCACTCAACACACATATTTTTTTTTGATCGTCACATGGGTCAATAGGCTTTGTTAAAAAAAAATGAATTTAGTGCCAAAAAATTTTGAAAAAATTGTGTTTTACCCTCGCTTCGAAGACCTTTAATTTGGCGCAAGCAAAACTAAAAAACTTTTAATATGGCTGACATATAAGAAAAAAACGAAAAATCTTTAAAATTTAATAAACACTTTCTGAAGCACTTATGTAAATAAAATTAAAAAACAGGAAAAAGTCTTTTTATTTTTAACAAGCCTAGCTTACTTAGCTGTATTACATTTTAAAACTAATTTCTACACAACTAATATTGTATTAGCCAAAATGTATAAAGCTTAATTAAATGGTAAGTCACTTAAATTACAAAAAAAAAATATAAATCTAAAGATTCTTAACTGATCAATGAATATTTAATTTCTTTAATTATTGTTTAATATCAATGCAAAATCCCGTTTTATATTGAACATACTTTTTTTTAACTATCAGGTGAATACACATGCTATTCTCATCACAAAAGAATAATAATTCTGTTTGTTACTAGGATTGTAGGGTCATTAAGGTAGGCTTTGGTATAGATGGTTATAATAAACCATCCAAGCAAGCCTTCTACATCTTTTCCTTTCTCACCATTGTATGTGCACATTACAGCAATAATAGTAATTTCTTTTAGTAACGTCCTCTGAAATACTGGTGTATTTTTCTTTTATGGGCAATCGCATAATATTAAAGCTAAAAACCCCTACAATTTAAAATGCAAAAAATATGGTTAAATTATTTAAAACCGTAAAAACCAATTTGTAAACAAAAACCAGGGCAAAAGTGCTATATCATAAATTTCAATAGAATTCGTTCAAAATACAAAGATAAAACTACCATAGAGCAAACATATTACATTTAGTTTCAGCTTACCCAACAATTTTAGCCACAAAAACTTATATTCGGTTTTAATAAACTTGCTGAATCGTCAAATAAAGCTGCAAGTTCAGTTTAAAAATCAATGATCTATTCAAATTGGTTCTCGTGCTCGGTGTGTTTACTTTTCTTAGAGACACGCCGCGTCCGAAAAGAAATGTGAAGCTCTTGTCGATATCAAATAAATTAAAAAGACAAGTTTTAGGAAGGGATTAAGGATTAAATTGTTAAATTTAACATGCATAAATGTGTAACTCACAAAATTATAATTTTATTTTAATAGTTTATATATAAAATAACTTCAAAGCAGAGCTGTCAAAACTTGAAGTACTTAAAGTAATATTTTACTTTAAGTACTTTTTATTAGAAGTACTTGTACTTTATAATAATTTATATCAAAATACTTGAACTTTTACTACAATTGTTAACGGCACCAAAAATGGTAAAATTACAATTATTTTTAAATACCTTTAATATTATCGGTCCTTAAAAAAAATCAGATTTTTTGAAAATATTTTTATTTTCAATAACACTTAATTCTTGGACTACCATTGTTTTTATTTGTTATTTGTTACACAACGTTTCGGTTGGTGATGTATCTCCAACTATCCCTTGTACACCGAATCTTGACTTTTCACGGTTTGGCAACGGCTGCCAGATATTTGGAATATCAATGCTAGGCTTGCTAAATACATTTTGGTTGTTTACAATTATTACAGCTTATTTAAATTTTCTTTTCCTCCAGTGGGTTTCTTTATGAATAGTTTTTGCTTCCGACCATAGTATGCGATGCTATTTTGACAAGCATGTTCGGCAATTCCTGATTTTGACGTTTCACCTCGTTCCGTATGTTTTTTGTGTTCTTTGACTCTAACTTCGATTGGTTTTTTCGTTTCCCCGATGTATAACTCACCACATTCGCAGGGAATTTGGTAGATACAGTCATTATTTGAAACATTGTTGTCTGGTCTCGTCTTAGTAAGAATGCTTCTTAGAGTAGTTTGTGATTTAAATGCCGTTTTAATATTACACTGATTCGCGATTTTGCGGATCTTTTCCGAAGTTTCAATAATATATGGAATTGTCATAAATATTTGGTCATGTGGAGTTTTGTTTAAGTTAGAGTTTTTGTCTTATTTTAATATTTTTCGATCGTTTCCTTTACCAGTCCCTCACTGTATCCGCTCTGCTTAAGATCCTTAGTTATGGCCAAGTTTTTAATTGCATCGATGGATCCAGCGCATTAAGCGCTAATTCATCAAACCGTTTTTAAACTACCACTGGAGAGTCCGATGGTTTCCATTAAAGCGTTTTTATAAAAATACTTGAGCAAAAAATATAAATAAATACGGAAGAGAAACACGACAATCAGTTCATGACGTCATTTGACGTTCAGCGCATAAATTCAGGTACTTT
>JAHBCN010006065.1:0-51304 GCA_019359885.1 Listronotus oregonensis | reverse complement strand
TTTTCCCCAGATATCTCGGAAGTACTGATTTTACAACTTTCTAATAGGCATGTTTTAGGCACCTAAATGCCAATGCCAAATTTAACCCCACTTCGTATCTTTAGGTTTCCGAGATCCCCATGCACAAAATTTATTTATATATATATATATATATATATATATATATATATATATATATATATATATATTTTATATATTATATATATATATATATATATATATATATATATATATATATATATATATATATATATATATATATTTTCTTAATTTCAAGATAAACGAAAATATTTATACCTTTTGTGTTAAAATACACTTTTTTTTAAAAATTCTAAACAAATTTCAACAGAATAGTTATATTTAAGTTTCCAATTTATTAAGTGACTGTAAGTAAACTAAAAAAAAGGAAAAAAAATTTTTTTTATTTTCACTATAAGAAATTTTAAAAAAAATATTTCAGTGATGATTTAATAAGTTTCCTGCTCCTTTTTTTAAGATGTTAGAAATTTTGTCACAAATTTTAAAAATCTTAGTCTTTTTATTAGAAAACGTTATCCCAGTTCTCGTAAAATTATAAAAAATTTCCCCTGGCTATATACTTTCTTATAAAAGACCGTTTGTAAAATTTAAAAACCGGTTTTTTCCCCGCCCCGACCTTTTTTCCCCCAAAAAAACCGGGAAAAAACGCTTTAAACATCCTTTTTTTTTAAAAATTCGTTTCCCGAATTTTAAATTTTGGCTGATTTTTGGGAAATGATAGTCATTAAAATTATTTTTGCCAAAAGATGAAAATTGTCGCTTAATTCAATCGCATTTTTAAAAAATTGGGGCCTTATCTTAAAGGCCGAATATTGGGAAAAATTGATTTAAATTTTTTAAAAAAGGCGTTAAGTTTAAAAACTCAAATTAAATCTAAATTTTTTTATAAAAGTTTAAGGATTTTTTAAAAAAATTTTGTAAAACCAGGGGTCGGCGAAAATTTTTTCCTTTTCATGACCCTAGGTTAAACTTTTTTAAACAATGTTCTCGAAACAGAAGAAAATGTGCGACATCTATTTGGCTTTTAATCTCAACTTTAAAAAAACCCTTTTAAAAAAATTAAATCGGACCCTTTAATATTCAGGGCACTTTTAAAAAAAGGCCTAACATTTATAGTCGTTAATAAAAAAAATTTTGCGACAATTTTTTTCTTTCCATCAAATATATGTTATTGAATATCATTTTCAAAAAAAAAGCCATTAAAAAAAAAATTTACGATGATAAATTTTTTTAAAAAAGGGTTTTTTTAAAGCGTTTTTCGGCTTTTTTTTTGGAAAAAAGGTCGGATCGGGGTTTTTTAAAATTTTTAAACCAAATTCTAAATTTTTAAGGGAAAAAACCAATTTTTTTTTTTAAAAAAAAAAAAAAAAAAGGCCATTTTTAAAAAAAAATTCCCAAAATAAATGGTTGGGGTTTTTATTTTAGTAATCTACAGGTTATTCCGGAAACATGGCGCAATCAGATATCTTTTAACATTAATTACAACAATAACCTTTTTTTTTTTTAATGAATTATACTTACTCTTATGAATCAGCTGGCTTACATCTAATATAACAATAATATTATTACATATGTAAACATCAACTAGTTATGGATACTAAAATAGCAATAACATCTTTTAACGTTAAATTTAAGGAAACTTTAAGAAAATACAATTATTCTAGCAATAGAATTTTCAAAAGTATTCAAACAAGGAGTAAAGGTTGTTAAAACTGATCCATGTTTTCTTATTTCTAAGACATGAATTTCAGGCGATAATATGGAAAGCAGCCAAGAATGTTTCCTTTTTCACTTGGAATTTCCAAAGACAGTTTATCGATATATACGTTTTACGCTTGTAAAATTATTACCGGGATATGGTAGAATTTTTATTATTTTAGACTAAGAAAAGCTAAGAATAATGTTTTTCTTTTTATAATACCAACTGTATATTTGGCAAGTTCATAATCCATATTGTTAAAGTAAAACAAGAAGACTTCAGGACCTATATTATTCATAAATCTAAAATACATAATTTGTATGAAAAAATAGTTTATTTAAGAGAAGAAAAACAAAAAATTATTTTTTTATTTATTGAAATTAATTATAACGCTACTGCTACTGTTCGTGTGTATGCAGCTCGACATTCTTATGGAGCTGTTCCTACAAGACACACTTTTATAAAATTTAGAACAACTTTAAATCTTGACAGGAAGAAATCGGTGTATCAAAATGATATAAATAGGGATTTAAATATTATCCTTCATTTCCTGGAAAACCCCAACAAGTCAGTTAGAACTGCTTCAAAAGACTTGCAAGCTATGCATAGACCACAAAAATACGGGAGCGAGTCAATACGTAAGATCTTAAATTACTCTGTATATAAGCTACGGGTCAGATATTTTGAAAACCTATTTATCATATAGCGTTTAGGCGGAGAAACTCCCTTTGGCTTCCTAGGTCATTTAAACTTTATTTACTAAAAGACCGACTCGAAGTGGAATTCTAAGAAAACAAACAGCTTTCATTCATGGATCTACTCGTCACTAGGACTTAAAATGGCGAGCTACGATACATTTTCTATAGTAAGCCCACTTACACGAACTGATTTCCGAATGCTGAATAGTAACATTAACGCATTCAAAATCTTATATTGAGAGCTCTTATTAGTGCATGATTTTCTATAGATAGTAGGAGAGCTGGTAAATATTTTAGAGTAGGTATTTGAGGCACAATAAAAACTTTAGTAGTGGTTCTTTTATAATATCCAAACACAAAGATGCAGACTTACCTGAGGGATAGCGAGGCTAAACCGACCGCTCAATTCTTAAATTTACCTATTGTCAAACAGATAGATTCTTTCACTAAGACATTCTACCTGCCAGGTGATCAAAATTTTAATACATAAATGCGAATGAACAGCGGTATGGGTAAGTTAAAGTGCAAGAAAAAGCGTATATCGGCCGCTGTGTCAGCTGATAGACGTTGCAATTCACGCTAAAGTTAATACAAAATGTATTAAATTAGTCGACAGAGAGTCAGAAAAAAGTTCTAATTTACTGACTTATATAAAGTATAGGTGCTGTAAGACACGTGGTTTGATGAAAGTCAATCGCATCGCAATGTCTTTCAACTGTGACAGCGGTTTATATACGCCTTCTCTTGCATTTTAACTTACCCCATAAAGCTGTACACTCGCACCTATGTAAAATCTTTTTGATCACCTGGCAGGTAAAATGTCCCAGTGAAATGGTCATCTCTTTAAAAATAGTTTCTCATTCAGTGTGCCCAGGAGGGGATTTAAGTAAAAATGACAAAATTTTGGGGTTGAAATTTGACGTTTGGCATCCAGCCCGCTTTTAAAAAAATAAAATTTATATTTTTATATTTTAAAAATCGCTGCCTTGTCGAGCTTTTTTAAATTTTTATGGTAAAGAGATTTTAAGCAAGATAAAAAAGTTTATAAAAAAATTTTGAATGCAAAATCCGAATAAGATTTCAAACCCGGCCTACTTTGATTTTTACGTTTAAATTATTTACTTATTATTAAATATGAATAAAAAATTAATTGGTACCCAAACGTAAAAAAATAGGCCTATGGTTAAAAATTCGGTATTTTGGGATAAATTTTTCATTCTAAACAACTTTTTTTTATAAACTTTTTTATTCTTGCCAGAAATACTCTTTACCTACTCATAAAAAAAAATGCTATAAGGCATGCTTGATTTTATAAAAATAAAAAATGCTAAATTTATTTTTTAATCAAGCAGGATGGATGCCAAACGTCAAATTTAAAAAATGTCATTTTTACTATAAATTCGCTCATCTGGGAACTATATAAATATAGATCTGGTAAAATCTTAAAAGTGTTTGAAAAATATTTATTCGATTTTTTTGAAAAAAAATAATTTTTCAAAGATCTGGCAAAATTTTTGACTCAATAAAAAGATTTGACTTTTTATGTTTTAACTTTTATACAAAATTTAAAATTTTTAAAATTTTAGGATTCCTCAAAAATATTTTTTGCAAAAAAAAATTCAAACCTAAAAATTGAGGTGCGTTTTAGTCCCGCTACCATTTAGCCAGGTATGTGTTTTTGTGTTAAGATATTATAAAAGAATCAGTTTCCATAGTGCCTTAAATACCTACTTTTAAAATAGCTACCAGCTCTTGGACAATAATAAACGATTCTAGAATAGGCAACTAAAAATACACATAACAAACTGATTCTACTTGTAATCTTGTCATTTAAATCAAAACATCTATCAAGTTGGTTGCCCTAAATCCTAAATCGAAGTACAACCAAACAACATTATAATTTTTTCAATTTAATAATTTAAAACGATGGCCAAAAAAATATTTTAACTAACTCGGGAATTAACTGGCGATTAATCCCCTTACTGGTTAAATAACTATTCTTGACTCCCTTTTTGAACAGAATTCCGGTCAGAAAATTTCAGTCAATATATCCCGATAATTAATATCCCATGCCAAAATATCCCTTACAAAAAAAAATCCATGACAAAAACATCATATGCATATATATATATATATATATATATATATATATATATATATATATATATATATATATATATATATATATATATATATATATATATATATATATATATATATATATATATATATATATATAATAAAAAACATTCTTATCTTTTCCATTATGTGTAACCAAAACTAACCATCATCTTCCATATTGCTAGTACAAACACGTGCTCTGCATTTCTTTGTGTTGTAATTAACACATCCCCATTTAAACTAACCACAACTAACCATCATCTTCCATATGGCTAGTACAAACTCGTGCTCTGCATTTCTTTGTATGGTAATTAAATCATAATGAGAAAGATAAGGATATTTTTGTATTAGTAAGTTTTTGACATCGGATTTTTTTATGGAATATTTTTTTTAAAGGATGTTTTTGTCATGGAATTTTTTTGTATGGGTTATTTTGTCATGGGATATTAATAATTGGGATATATATCTTTCTAGGATTTTCTGACCGGCCACCTTTTGAACTGTACGTTAAAAGTATGCACTGTTGTATAACTTAGCTTTAGTCACCTTTTTAGAATGGGTATAAATGACACGCCTCTATGTAGAGGTTGTGAACAGGAAGACGAGACGGTGGAGCACATCCTTTGTGACTGCCCTGCACTCTCGTCCAAGAGAAGATCCATGCTGGGCGAGTATTGGCTTTTCTTAGCCGACATCAAGGAGATTCCCCTCGGCGACGTTCTCACCTACTTTAAATCAGTGGGATGGGTGGCGTACTGAGTGAGGAGTTTCCTTTAGGAGGAAGCACAACGGGCCTACTGAGGCCTAGGTGCCGTGATATCTATCACCCTCCTCATCTTCAGATTCAGAACTTAGCTTTAGTGAGGTTGTCAATCAAAGTTAAAAGTTACAAAATATATATTATAAATTTTTTAGTAGCAGTTCTTTTGACTTACACACAATGACTTTAATTGTATCCTAAAAATGGATATGCTCTTAAACGCAGCCTTGTTATTGGTTTTCATTAAATTTTTATAAATTGTTTTAAGTTGGCAATTTCCTAAAACGACGCGACACCATACATTATATATTTTACGTACCACGCACCGTTCTTGAGAAAAGCTATAACCTTATACGTGACTACGTCATAAGAAAAGTATGTCAAATCAACTAAGTAAAAAAAATTACTTTTTATAAATGATCCACATAAACCAAAAGCATTTGTGGTTTGCAATAATATTCTAAATATTTATTTTGCTGTTATATTGCCTAACACGCATTAAGTAATGAAATAAGCCTCTAAAAAAATATTTTTAAACAAACGCTTAATAAATATTTTTTTATGTGCGCTTGTTGGCCGTGTTTTTTTTATGTTAAATTATTAATTGGCTTATAATAGAAAGTTTATTTTTGGGAACTTTTCAAAATTTTCTTATACGACTAGCTCTTAATTAGGTAACAAAAAGTGTTATCTACGAATAAAATACAAATTTATAGTTGACATGCAAAACAAGGATCAATTATTATTTAATTTAAATATCGGTTAAAAATATATGATATAATTTAATTTTTGAGCATATATAAAAAAAGGTACATGAGGGATTTCCTATCGATCTTTAAATTATTTTAGTAAAAGTATTAATTAATGACTGACAAATATATAGGCAGCTAATCAAAACATTATTAAACAAAAATTATTCAAACCTATCTGAAGAATTAGAAACTTAAATTCAGAAAATTTTATGTTTTTATATCTACTAACAAATGAGCCCTGTCGCATATGAGTTTGACTAACGAAAATTATTTATAGAATGTTGTATTTGTAAACTAATTTTTATTTATTTAAAACAACCAAGATAATATGATGCTATGTGGTATTAACAACTAATCGACAATATTTGATATATATTTAGATTACAATAATAAACAAAAACAAAAAAAAAATGTTTAAATACGATAAAAAAATGCTTACGGGGCGAAGTCGGACTTTTTTTTAAAGCGAGCCTTGGAAAAACAATTGAATAGTATAATGTTTGCTTAGAGATGTCAATTTAACGTTTAGTTGTAAAAATGGCTCGCGGAAAAGCGTTGTCCCATGATATGCGAAGTAAAGTAAAAAACATTATCTGACTGTTTAGTTTAAACAAAATGGAAATATTGAGACAGAAATTAGAAATGGCCGTTGTTCGAAGATTACAGAAAGAGTTAAGCGTGCTCTTTGTGCAATTATTAAAGAAGATCGCAGAGCTGCGTCGAGGGAAATAGCTGTAAAATGGTCACATGCGATTGGTAAAAGAGTTTTAAAGGATACTTGTTTAAGAACGATGAAAAAAATGGGTTACAAGCTTATTTATTTTTATTTCAGGCGAAGAAAAAGCCACTTCTTCATTTAAAACAAAAACGAAACCGACTTCTATGGGCAAGAGAGCATAAAAACTGGGTACAACATCAATGGATTCAGTTATCTGGAGTGACGAATCGAAGTTTGAAGTATGTGTTAGCGATTCACGTAGCAGAATTATCCGCATGCGAGGAGAAGAATATCACACCGACTTACAAGGAGTGGGACATCTTCTTTTCATTAATGGCACCGTTAATTCTTTTCATTGATGGCACCGTTAATGCTGTTAAATATAAAATCATTTTACACGAAGAATTGCTGACATCTGAATCCTGCTGAATTTATATTTCAGCAGGATGGTGCAGCACGCCATAAATCTAAGAGCATAACATTCTGGTTACAGAAAATGATTATTTTTGTTCTAAAATGGCCTTCAAGTAGCCCCGACTTATCTCCAATTAAGATTCTATGGCACCAAATGAAAAAAGCACTTCCAACTTCTTCAGTGCGCACAATATCCGAATTAAAGCAAAAACTTCAGGCAATTTGGAATAATTTTAAACCAAAATACTGCAAAATCTTGGTATGGCAAGAAGAATCGATGCTGTAATAAAACGAAAAGGTGATTGCATTTAGTGGTAACTTTTCAAGAACGATTAGTCCAACTAACATGCGCCAGACATTATAAGCAATTTTTTTGTTTTGTTTATTATTGTAGTTTAAAAATATCACAAATATTGTTGATTAATTGTTAATAATATATAGTTTCAAATTATTTAAGTTATTTTTGTTTAAGTTATTTTGAGTAAATAAAAATTAGCTCACAAATACAACATTCTATACATTTTTTTCGTTGGTACAACTCTTATGCGACTGGGCTCATATTATTGGGTCAATTTATCTAAAGTGGTTTAAAAAAAAATGGTTGCTTGACCTTTTTTAATAGAATAAGAGTAAAACCAGGTTATTTGCCCTGTATCTCAAGACTTAAAAACCATTTTATTTTTTATTTTTAACTTAAACACTTTATTTATGGCGGTCATTATGGTTTTGATGTACACACCTAATTTTGCGATTTTAAGGATTGACAAAAACATTTATAACTTTAAAAGTATTTGGAAATAAAGAAACTTTGTATTTCGTGCAAAATTTATATTAAAACCAATATTCTAGCAAAGCGCTTTCGGTAAAAACCATCATCAGTGATATACATAATATATAAACAGGACATCGACAAACCACTACAATATTAAATTAATAATTAAAAGTAAAATTTTAAATAAAATCCCACATTCTCTCTTCAAAAGGGTTTAAAAAATTAAACCACACTTAAATATCATTTAGTTAAAAAATGGTATCTTTGTGTGGTTTAAATAAAAATCACCCTTTCGAAGGAAAAATGTGAGATTTTATTAACAATTTTACTTTTAATTATAAATTTAATATTGTGGTGGTTTGTCAATGTCCTGTTTATATATTATGTATGCTCCAATTGCTGCAACTCCTGCTTGACAAATACCACTGATGATTGTTTTTACTTTGGTTTTATTGTAAATTTTGTAAAAAATACAAAGTTTCTTTATTTCCTGCATTCTTACGTGCAAACAGCCACAATTAATTTTTTTTTAAGTGTTTGTCTCAGAAGAATAAAACAAAGATCATCTTGTTTATTATTATGCAAGGAAAAATGAAGATCTACTAGTTTATTAACTTATTTTTTTATGTAAAAATCACAGAAGAAATTAAATGTAAAATCCAGCGAAATTTTACCTAACTTCTAAAGTTATAAATGTTTTTGTAAACCCTTACAGCAAAATTAGGCGTGTGAATTAAAAACAAAATGGCCGCCGTCAATAAACTATTTAAGTTACAAATTTAAAAAAATTGGTTTTTAAATCTTGAGATATAGGGGAAACAACCTGAAATATTTCATTATTTTCAAAAATGGTCAAGCAACCAACCTTGGACTACTTTAAATGAAAAATTGATTTTTTAAAATAAATGCATAAGAGCCTACACACTCTTGCGTACGTATAAACCAACTACTAAACTTAATAATCCCTCTTCAGTTGCGAAGTTTTGGCCTTTTAATTTTTACTTTAAAAAAGGGAAAATTCTTAAATCGCAAGGCGCGAGGTTCGGGTTATAGGGAGAATGATCCAACAGTGCGAGTCTCGATTGGGTCAAAAACTCCTAAGTCAAGCTTGCCAAGCACTGAGACGTGACTTTGGTCGCAATTCTTTTAGCTCATTTATAACTTAAGGAACACAAACGCCTGTATACTAAGCAGCGGCAACGTTCATCTGAGAATCCAACACCACCCTTTTTATAAGGCCTCTTTTAGCAAAGAATATTGCGATCATTTTTTTTTAAATTGATATTTGTTGTTTAACTTTGGTCGGTGCTGGCTGATCTTCGAACACCCTAAGTTTTAATTAAGATTCACTGCGAACGTTGAAAAAAATATAAGCAGGTTTCGTCACCTGTGACGATTGAATAAACATCCTTTAATATTTTTTTACACCAATTTACACGCGCTGCTCGCTGGTTTTCATCGAGAAAATGAGGGATCCATAAAGAACATAACTTTCCTACTTTTAAATATTTATGCAAAATTGAGACGGAAGAACACTTATCGCCGAAAGTTTCAGACATTTCGTCATGGCACTTTTGGTAAGTTAATCCACGTTTAAAGTTGTAGTAGAATATCACTCTGTAATCATGGTTACTGAGACAATCCATTTTTACAACATTCCATTAATCATGTAACAAACAGACTGAGCACAGAAATAATCTGAGTGTATGTTTGGACTATACTTATTAATGCGACCATTTAAATAAGTTCAAACTTGCTATGTTTCTCATATTGCAAAACTTATGGAGCAGCCTACGTATACAAATTTTATTGGTTGAGCAAACCAATTGCAGTTTAAGCTTGTAAGTCCAGTACAATTTATTTCAAAGCAACTAACGGTCAGTATTTATCAAAATAAAAAAAATTCAAAAAGGTATTATTTAAGCATATACATTTATTCACAATAAATATTCATATATTTTCGTATAATTAAAAATTTATGCAAGTATACGTATTTATCTAAAAAAAAACCTTTTAATTAAACACGTTTTTGCGATAAATATTATTATTAAAATTAATATTTTTCGAACAATATATTACAAAAAAACTTGTCGCTTTAGGACGCTGGCAGAAAGACCTAATGAAAGAAACCTTAAACGACTTTTTTATTTAAATTACCTTTGCTTTAAAAGACCCAAGGTAATATCTTTTTGCTTAAACTTATTTCATACATTTTTTCTGTTTCTTTGCCTTTAAAGATTAATCTCCTTCAAAGTAAGTTTTTTTATGCTACCTGTCTCGTGTGTGCGGATTCTAATAAAACGAAGTAGGCTTCGTTATGGTAATCTGACTTTTCACTCCAGGAATACTCTAATAAAAAAAGTTACATGTCATTTTAAATTTGTCGAGTTAAAGATAAAAAATGTTAATAAAAAATAGAAAAAACACTTTAAACATCTGTAAACATTATATAATTTAAAAAAATTGAAACGTGCCAACAAATAACATAGCTGTACTTTAAACGGCTGGTTCATTAAGAAGCTGCAAAAGTAAAGCTCTTAAAGGTTTTAATTTTATTCCTAAATTAAAGAATATATACAAGGTGGAGCATGCAAATCGACACATATATTTTTTTAAATCTTATAAAAATAATAGACAGGCTTCTTTCCATATTATTAGTTTTTTATTTTAATTTCAAATTTCATGTCCTGGTTAAAAGCTATGACTTTTTCCGTGGAATATTGGGTCAGGTAGTTTAAATTAATACCACAATATTCACTTTGGGGCATTAGGTGGCGATGTTGGCATTTTTTCTCCTAATAGTAGTAAAACTAAAAAAAAGTAATTATTTTAGTCACTGACGTTTTAAAGCAACACGTGTTTTTTGAGAAACAAAAAATGTTCTGAACTCAATACCCAAAACCCACAAAAAAAGTTATAAAATTGTATATTCTCTTATTTAGTTATTAGGTAAAGAAGACAGTTTATAGTTGTAAAAAATCTTTTCCGTCTTCTTTCTAGTTATAGCAACAAAATGTAGAGCACTTTATTTTTTAACCCAAAATTTTCTCAGCAGGCTACACACATACATTTTTGAATGCGGACACGCATTTTTAAATTTTATTTCCTGAGCGCTTTTTGAGTTTCTGAAAATAATCTCTCTAATCTTAAACCCAATGCTTTAATAATTAATAAAAATTTTATAAAGAGTAAGAAGTGAGGATAATAAATTTAAAATATCATTGTATCATTTAATATGTAAGATGTTCTTGGATAATTAACATTAGCTGCTGTTAGGAAACAAATCTCAATATCTCCAGTTTATTTTCAAACCAAACTAAAACAAAATAAATTGAAAATTTGATAAGTTTTTTAATTTTTTTTTATTTAGGAAAAGAAAACATTCCTATTACCTTCAACATATACAGGAAACTTTATTTTTGTATTTTTTTTATTCTGCATACCTATAATTTTATTTAAAAATTAGAGCGTAAGCGATGCATATTTAAATAAGATAATTTTTAAATGTCTCCATATTAAAATTTAAACTTTAAGAAATGTACTTATTATTTTATCTAGTCTTTATTATGTATATATACTTAACTTATAATAAAAAAACGCATATGTTAGGATCTTTAAACATGCCAGCACCGGCTAGTTTAAAGTATTGAATATTTTTCAGAGTACTCAATATTAGAAATTAAGTCATATGGATCGGTATAAAGCCACAAAATATTCAGTAAAAATTAACTCTTGACAATAAATCATCAACCTTAATACACTGTAATGGCTTTAATTAAATCTGGAAACGCGTTCTTTTCTTTAAGATAAGGTTTTAACAATATATTTTACAAAAACCAAAGCAATTAATTTTTAAGGATTTTTTTTCCTTTCCATTCTTTTAAAAAAATGGGTTGATAATGTCAAAGAAATATAATTTAAACGTTATAGAGTAACCAGTTTTAACAACAAAATGGGCAAAAGTTTATAACAGTGGGTTACTCTAATCTTTATATCCCTCATATGATAAAAAAAAATCATATTTATACTTTTTGTGCTTAAAATGACCCACACTACAATGGGTTAAAATATTTTTAGCATCTTAAAATGTTTATGTATTTAAGGCCTATTTTCGAAATAGTATTATAAATGGAAACATCAGACAATATGTTTGCTACAGTAAGTCTTAAGCGGCCCCCTTCTCCTTTGTATATCCATTATCATTTCGTCCGGGTGGACCAAACAATTTTGGATTTTTTGTTTGGTTTTTTCCTTTTTTTTCAAAATATTGCACCCCTTTCTACTCCATCGCGTCACACTACATTATGAGTCTCAGCTCTGTCTTTCGTTTCACACTTCACGGCGTATAAGCGTCGTGCGATCGAGCAATTTTTTTAATCGTATTTTATTTGCTATTATTTTCCTATATAAATGGCGTTTGTGAATTAGCTATTACGAATTTCTTATACAATTTTTCTTCCCCCCTTTTAACCTTTTACGAGATAAGGTTATCATCAGCATAACTTTAAAAATAACGATTTTTCTTTAAAACCTTTTATTCCCATTTTAACATCCCAAGGGATATATTGCGAAAATGTTAAAAGCAGATCATTTTTAAAGTAATTAATAGCCTATATACCCAATCCAAAAATGACAAAATTTAATATTAACTTTTACCCCCATTCTACTTCTTTACAGGGAAAGTTTCCTAAAAATCATTTTTTAGCGGACGTCTCCTACTTATAATCTGCCCTCGTGCCAAATTTCATCTTTGTAGGTTAAGTAGTTGGGATATTTCTTCATTAGTCAATATAAATTTCTATATATATATATATATATATATATATATAATATATATATATATATATAATATATATATATATATATAATATGTGTGTGTAACACAAGACATCGTCAACGTCGTCAGAGCCAAGCGAACTGAGGACCAAGAGAGTGAAAGGCTTGTACACATTCCCAATTCTTTTTAAGGGAATCGTGGAATCAGCGGTCACAATGGAATGGGAAGATTACTCTGTAGAGCTTCCTGAGCAACGATGAGTAATTCTACGTAGTATTGTCGGACCTTACCAGGCCGGAAAATGGCGGTTATGGGGTTATTCCGGTTCCCGTCTTCACTACCCGTGAGGCACTCCTTTCGGAGTCATACTCCGTATGTCTACCGATAAGTGGTGGGCGCATCACCCAGCTCACCTTACCGGGTGCTCTGTGCATTTCCATTGATTTTCCGAAGACCGTATACAAGCATTTCGTCCTCTTGGACTCATCAGGAGCGCCTCAGTTCGCTTGGCTCTGACGACGTTGACGATGTCTTGTGTTACATAAAGGTCTTCCAGGCTTGTCCTCGTGTTGCTACTCTAAACAGTAGTTGGGGGGTATGGCAGATGTGATTCTGCTTACCAAAGTTCTGGTCAGCTATGTTAGCTGAAATCTCTTTAACCCTTTCATATATATATATATATATATATATATATATATATATATATATATATATATATATATATATATATATATATATATATATATATATATATATATATATATATATATATATATATATATTATATATATATATATATATATATATATATATATATATATAGTGATTTAAATTTTCTTGAACCGTCCGGATATATTGTTTTTGGGAATTTTTTCTTGGTTTTTTGGTTCGATTGGCAAAGTAAAACAGACAAAAATTATGTCATGTTTTTAATTAAAAATAATATATTAGGTGACGTTTCGACTGGTTACCAAGTCTTTTTCTAAAACCATTATTCTAAAATTACAATTTTCCTGAATTTGGCAGTTTAAAAACAAAAGCTAGACTTACCTTAAGCGTAATGAGAATTTAGCCTGTGCCAGCAAAAAAACAAAAATTGTCACACATATTATGTTATATAGAAAAGCAATATTAAAACTTTGTTATTATAATTTAAAACATACATTCAAAACAAAACACGCTTATACTAAGAAGTCTTAACTATATAAAACTGTTGGAATGAATGTCTGATATTATCGTTTTTTCTTTAAATTCTTCTTTTTTTACGTTTTTTCCCTCTATGAGTCTATGGCATTGTTATTTAAGTTTTTTTAAAATGTATAGGTATTCCCAAAACATGCCCTTAGTAATTAATTTAATTTAATTTTAAAAATAAATGCTTAGTATAAGTTATATAGGTTTTTTTAATGAAAATATACATATATACAAATTACGGAATCATTTAAGTTTCTGTTAAAAATAAAACTGAGATTTGTTTTCTTGCATTCCGAAAATCAAAGGATGTTGTAATATATTTTATTTAAATTATTTATATCTTTTTGTCATTTATGGCATTTTTATTTTTTTTAATTTCTATTGACTCATATATCTCTCTTTTTTGGTATGTACTTCCGTCTTCAATATTTTAGTTTCATTATAATTAAAAGTATGTTGTTTTTGTGTTTCATGTTTCGTTAGAGCTGTTTGATTTTTTTTGTCGTATTTATGTGATTGTAATCTGGCTTGTAAATATTGGCTGGTTTGTCCTATATAGACGCCATCACAGTCGTTGCATGGTATTTCATATACGACATGTGATTTTTTTAGGATTGGGGTTTTAGTTTTAATTTACTGAAATGCCGGTTCAAGTTATAGCCTTTATGCGCAACAGGTATATTATATTTAGACAGAAGATTTTTTATTTTCTGACAGGCCTTTGTACATATGGGATTGTAACATAATTAAATTATTTGTACCTTTATTATTATTCCTGGTTTGATGTTGCAGTGTATTGTAATACTTATGAATGCGAGCTTCAAAAACAGAATTAACAATATTTTCAGGATATTGTTTGATATCAGTGCTTGTTTGGCTTTGTTAATAGCACGTTTTCTATATTCTATGTCAGAAAGCTGAATAGCTCTATCTGCCAGTCCCATTATCACAGATTTTTTTGGGCTAAGGATGTAGTTGTAGTTGGTGTATCGAGAAACCATGTTTTCTGGTGTACCATTCAGTTCTTATTTTCTTGTTTTTGTTGTATAAAGTCGTGTCTAAAAGCTGATTTTTTGTTTTCTCGATTTCAATAGTGAACTGTAATTTGTGGTGGTAACTGCTGAATTTTGTTAAAATGTAGTCTTTTTTTTTTCGTGGAATTGCTAAAATACAGTCATCTACATATCTGTAGAAAAAGGTAGTCTAGTTTAGTTGTGGGATGATAGTTTCTTCTAGGTCTTCCAGTACAACTGGGCCACTGAAATGCTTGCTCCCATAGCACAACCATCAATTTGCTTATAAATTTTGTTTTTGTAAAGAAAATAAGTTGAGTTTAACGTTGTTTCAACGGCTTCCAAAAAGTCGTTTATTGGAATGTCAGTACATTTTTTTTTTGTTCCCATTTTTAGTTATTATATTTTTTTGCTAAGTTTATTGGAATATTAGTGTACAAGGAAACAACATCATGAGATCAAAATATGGTCATCCGTAAAGTAATATTCTTTATTTTTTGTTTGAAGTCGAAGGAATCTTTAATATAATATGGATTTTGGTTTATAATTTTAGAAAGAATGTTTTTCAAAAATTTTGAAAGATTGTTAAAAGGTGATTGTATGCGGAGACAATAGGCCTTAGGGGATGCGATCAATTTTGCAGACCGTATATTTTTGGCGGTTGTGCATTATTTATTTTTAGTTGCTTTGCTATTGTAGGTGAAATATAGTTACTTTTTCCCATTTATCAATGAGACTATTGTTTTTTTTCTGATAAATATTTGTTGGATCGTTTTATTTCTTTGTAAGTTGTAGTATCTTTTAAAAGTTCATTCATTTTCTTGTCATATTTCCTGTTCGCATAATGACGGTTTTATTATTTTATCTGGTTTAAATGAGTAGATCGAGTTTTGGCGTAAAAATGCTTTAGTTTGTTTAACTTTTTATTAAAAGATCGATTTTTAGGAACTGGGGTGTTTTTATTCTTAAAATTTGTTAAAATATTGCAACATTTGGTACGTATTTCGTCTTTGTTTGAGTTATTCATTTTTGATATTCCATTTTCATACTACAAATTATTTCTGGTATTGGGATTTTCGGAATTGTTTTCTAATGGCGCAAGCGAAATTTGGTCCTAAGCATAACGTATCGTACACATAGTCAGGAATGTCTCCCTATCTGTAAATTTTCGACCCATAATTTGTTGTCAATGGTATATTTTGGTTTGATTTACCTGATAATTTTTGAATTTTTTTACGTGTTTTTGTTTTATTTTAGAAAAAGAATTTCGTTTTGGTCGGTTGTGGTTTTTTAAAATTGTTTAAAATGTTTTCAGGCACTAGTTGTCTTATTTTAGACTCAAGATGAGCCAAGTCGCATTTAATTTGTTAATATTATATGTCGAATCAGAAATTAGTGCCTGAAAACATTTTAAACAATTTTAAAAAAACCACAACCGACCAAAACGAAATTCTTTTTTCTAAAATAAAACAAAAACACGTAAAAAAAATTCAAAAATTATCAGGTAAATCAAACCAAAATATACCATGTGACAACAAATTATGGGTCGAAAATTTAACAGATAGGGACATTCCTGACTATGTGTACGATACGTTATGCTTAGGACCAAATTTCGCTGCGCCATTAGAAAACAATTCCGAAATCCCAATACCAGAAATAATTTGTAGTATAGAAAATGGAATATCAAAAATGAATAACTCAAACAAAGACGAAATACGTACCAAATGTTGCAATATTTTAACAAATTTTAAGAATAAAACACCCCAGTTCCTAAAAATCGATCTTTTAATAAAAAAGTTAAACAAACTAAAGCATTTTTACGCCAAAACTCAGATCTACTCATTTTAAAACCAGATAAAACTAATAAAACCGTCATTATGCACGAACAGGAATATGACAAGAAAATGAATGAACTTTAAAAGATACTACAACTTACAAAGAAATAAAAACGATCCAACAAATATTTATCAGAAAAAACAATAGTCTCATTGATAAATGGGAAAAAGTAACTATATTTCACCTACAATAGCAAAGCAACTAAAAATAAATAATGCACAACCGCCAAAAATATACGGTCTGCCAAAATTGCATAAAGATGGCATCCCCCTAAGGCCTATTGTCTCCTGCATACAATCACCTTTTAACAATCTTTCAAAATTTTTGAAAAACATTCTTCTAAAATTATAAACCAAAATCCATATTATATTAAAAGATTCCTTCGGGCTTCAAACAAAAAATAAAGAATATTACTTTACCGGATGACCATATTTTGATCTCACTTTTATGTTGTTTCCTTTTTTACACCAATATTCCAATAAACCTTAGCAAAAATATAATAACTAAAAAATGGGAACAAAAAAAAATGTACTGACATTCCAATAAACGACTTTTTGGAAGCCGTTGAAAAACGTTAAACTCAACTTATTTTCTTTACAAAAACAAAATTTATAAGCAAATTGATGGTTGTGCTATGGGAGCAAGCATTTCAATGTAATTGCCCAGTTGGTACTGGAAGACCTAGAAGAAACTATCATCCCACAATAAACTTTAGACTACCTTTTTTTTTACAGATATGTAGATGACTGATTTTTAAACAATTCCACGAGAAAAAAAAGACTACATTTTAACAAAATTCAACAATTACCACCACAAATTACAGTTCACTATTGAAATCGGGAAAACAAAAAATCAGCTTTTTTGACACGACTTTATACAACAAAAACAAGAAAAAAAGAACTGAATGGTACACCAAGAAAAACATGGTCTTCTCGATACACCAACTCAACTCAGAACATCCCTTTTGCCCAAAAAAATCGTGATAATGGGACTGGCAGATAGAGCTATTCAGCTTTCGACATAGAAATAGAAAACGTGCCATTAACAAAGCCAAACAAGCACTGGGTATCAAACAACTATCCTGAAAAAAATTGTTAATTCTGTTTTTGAAGCTCGCATTCATAAGTATTACAATACACCGCAACATCAAACCAGGAATAATAATAAAGGTACAAATAATTCTAATTATGTTACAATCCCATATGTACAAGGCCTGTCAGAGCAAATAAAAAATCTTTTTGTCTAAATATAATATACCCGTTGGCATAAAGGCTATAACCTATTGAACCGGCATTTCAGTAAATTAAAACTAAAACCCCAATCCTAAAATCACATGTCGTATATGAAATACCAGCAACGACTGTGATTTGGGTCTATATAGACAAACGAGCCAATATTTAAAAGCCAGGGTTACAATCACATAAATAGACAAAAAATCAAACAGCTCTAACGAAAACATGAAACACAAAAACAACATACTTTTAATTATACTGAAAAATAAAATATTGAAGACGGAAGTACATACTAAAAAAAAAGAGATATATGAGTCAAAGAAATTAAAAAAATAAAAAAGCCATAAAAAGACAAAAAGATATAAATAATTTAAATAAAATATATTACAACATCCTTTAATTTTCGAATGCAAGAACACAAATTTCAGTTTTATTTTTAACAGAAACTTAAATGATTCCGTAATTTGTATATGTATATTTTTTATTAAAAAAAAACCTATATAACTTATACTAAGCACTGTTATTTTTAAAATTAAATTAAATTAATTATAAGGGGCATGTTTTGGGGGAATACCTATACATTTTAAAAAACTTAAATAACAATACCATAGACTCATAGGGGAAAAACGTAAATAAGAAGAATTTAAAGAAAAAACGATCATATCAGACATTCATTCCAACAGTTTTATATAGTTAAGACTTCTTAGTATAACCCGTGTTTTGTTTGTGAATGTATGTTTTAAATTATAATAACAAAAGTTTTTAATATGTGCTGTCTATATAACATAAATGTGGGGACAATTTTTTGTTGTTTTTAATTGCTGGCACAGGCTAAATTCTCATTACGCTTAAGGTAAGTCAGCTTTGTATTTTTAAACTGCCAAATTCGGGAGCAAAATTTGTAATTTTTAGAATAATGGTTTTAAAAAAAGACTTGGATAAACCAGTCGAAACGTCACCTGTATATATTTTTTTTTTTAATTAAAAACATGACATAATTTTTGTCTGTTTTACTTTTTGCCAATCGAACCAAAAAACCAAGAAAAATTCCCAAAAACATATATATATATATATATATATATATATATATATATATATATATATATATATATATATATATATATATATATATATATATATATATATAAATCAACACAAAAACAAAGAACATCCGAAGTACGTAAACTTTTACATTTAAAACAAGGATTATAAATTGAAACTATCGATGTCTAGACAAAAAGACCATCGACACTAAATGTAAAAACACTTTTAAACTTTTACTTGACGTATAGATTTTGTTTTGTTATCTACTGTTACACACGTTTTTGACAACAAAGTTACCAACTTAAAAAAACTTTAAAGTTTAAAAATCTAGAACTCGTAAGTGTCATTTAGTTACGTTCAAAGAAATGCACTTAAGAAAACTTGATATTTGTCGTTGTTTTGTTGGTTCACGTGCAGCAATGTAGTTTTTATTGTTTAGAAGTTAAAATACTGTTTAGAACTTGTAACATAATACTAATAAATCATTACGGTCGAAAAGCAAACACAATACTTATTAAATCGTACTTACAATTACAACATGTATTTAATTTTTAAAAAATGGTTGCTTAATTAACATTGGAAGTTTTTAAACTGACTTTAGATAGAACAAAGGTCATAACATAATATTTGTTGCGGTTTTGATAATAATGCCGATCACTTTAGGTTAGCTGTACAAAATGTGTTTGAGATACTGTAGAAATAATTACCGAAGGAGAAAAAAAGTATGCATATTCTGACCACAACCAAATGTTCAAGATTGTAAAAATAGTAAATTCCATTTTGCATTGAACAACATATTGAATCCGCATAAACTGGAATATTATTTTATTCAATATTTTTTTAATATTTTTAAATAAGGAAAAAAAGCTAGTAGATGATGCCCGCAAACACCCCTTTTTGGTTTATACCCTACAGTTAGGTCTTAAATAAGCATTTTTTTATTAACTTAACAAGCACTGGATATCGTAAATGATTAAGCGTTGGCTCATATTGATAATTTTCTATTTAAGTGACGCCATATCAAAGTACTTAAACTTTTTTTGCAAAACTATGAGACCTGATGTAATGAAAACACATGAAATTAATAAAATAAACTAATATTTATAATTTAAACTAAATTTTTAATAAATTAATTAAATATTTCGCATTTATTATGCACAAAAAGGTATAAGTATAATTTCACTTATTTTATCAGCTAGTAAATTTAATAAATTTGATTTACGACATTAGTCAAAATCTTTAGGTGAACTGATTTTTTTTTTTTTATTTTTACCCATAAAATAAACTCTTTGTAGAGTTTTTATTGAGTGTACTTAAGAAAGGCGAATGTCTATAAGGGAAGCACGGCACGTTGCATTATGAGACTCCGTCCAACGGACAGGTGGCACGGAACGGCAAAGTAGATAATTTTCAGCAAAAGAAAGAAAATTAGGAGGTCAAAAAATTATTTTTCATTATTAGGTATTTTACTTTGTACGGCTAAAGCATAGGATTTAAAACCCAATGGGTTTATTAGTTTATTAAATTATTAACATTATAAACAGAAATACCTTTGTGCTTATTTTGTGTATAGATGTTTAATGAAATAATAATAAATTAAATACTTCTTAAAAGTAAAAAAAAAATTTTATTAAAAAATACAATTTTGCCAGATGTAAAGGTTAAACTTAATCAGACTAGTTTTATTAAAGTCAAAACAAAAGAATAATACTTAATTAGGCTTTTAAAACCATTTATTGTTGTTTAGTTAGGGTAGCCATTAAAAATATAAGGTGGTTTTGGAAGTCTAATTAGATGATACTGTTTTGTCGTTTAATTTGAAAAGAATGTGTTTTAAAACCGGCTAAATATTGGACACACAACTCTTCTCTCAGTTTTAAAAATTGTAAATTTTAATAAAATAATTTTCCATTTGTTTTTTCATTTCTCTTTGTACACGTCTATAAGATTATAAACTTTTTACTTAGTTTTATTCTTTTTATAAAAATTTGTCCTGTTTGCCACTTATTGCAATATGTCTGTTCTATGCAGTCTGATAATACCAACAGCCCTAATCCCATTATAGAAATTCGTATTTTGTAAATATCCTCTTAAATAGAGAAATTTCAAAAACTTTGACTTTCAGGCATACAACCAATAATAAGCTTCTTACTTATACCTTAAACTAATGATTCTTCTATTTATTAGGTAAAAAACTCAATGTTATTCTACCTAATATATAATACAATCAGTTCTATTTATTTATTGAACACACCTAAGTTTTCGATAGGCATTTTTAAGGGTTATTCAATTTATTTTACGTAATTAATTAACTGTTTAGAATTTAAACAAAATGTCATTAATAGAGGTCAATACTTAATCATTTATGATACACCAGTGATTATAAAAAAAATAATAATAATAAACCTTGCCACAGTGCGTAGTTTATACGCAATGACCAAAAAGTATATTTAAAAATGGTAAATTTATTATTTTTACTTGCATGGTGTATTCCGTTACTAAGAAATTTAAAAAACAAAGAACGGAAATACATCAATATAATTATGCAGATACAAAACATTCTTCAATGCAAAAATTAATTTACCATTTATACAAATTCCAAAAATTTACTTTTTGAATACACCCGATATTTACAAAACATAACATTTAATTAATAAAATAAAATAAGATAATTTACTATCGATAATGGTTAGAATTTTGTCATGAAATCGATACGCTTATATTTTTTTTTTAATTTTCTATTTTTAATTATTTATTTGGTTTGTTTTAAACCATTTAGAAAATCATAATAAGGTGAGTAACATTAAAAGACAAATACAAAGCTATTAGCTATTTTAGTTTTTTTTGTTCCCTATTTTACATCAATAAAAATCTGCAAAAACGGATATATAAAGCAAAAAGCAACTATTTAAGACCAAATGTTAAAATAATATTAAAATAGTAATAAATAACACATTTGTATATAAAAACTTTTAATAGTACGGTAATAAAATGGATTTTAATTTAAATTATAATTACGTAAATGTAAAGTTCTTTAAGAGAAAAGAAACATTTATAAGAAAACTGCCTATAATTATTTAAAAATAAAAACTTAAAACAAAAAAAATGGTAAAAATTCAGAATTAAAAACAGAAACTGGCATATATTATGGAGATCTGTTGATAGAAAATTGGTAACATACTGATTTTACCATACGAATTACGAAATTCCAAAATTTAAGCTATACCGCAATAATAATAATAATCGATAATCAGCTTTACCGAAATACCCGTGCAGCAGTATTACGACACTGCCTTTAACACTAAAATGCAATATTATATCTAAGCTTAAAATATCGTATTGCCTTAACCATACATTAATTGAGCTAAGATAGAATGAAAAAGTGTTTGCTTAATGCATTTAATAATTTTATCTTCAAGACTATAAAGCTGAATTTGTTTTAATATTTTAAAGATTCGGGTGAATTTATGTTTAAAAAATTAGTATTTTGATTTGGTAGGTAACAAAATCAAAAGGGTTAATTCCTAAAAATGTTTACTTAAAGGTCATAGATAATGGTGTCTCTAAAAGAAAGATTCTTATAATTTATTTAAAGCAATAAAATTTTACTTTTTTGGTTTATTCAGTAGTCTTTGCTTAAATATATAATCCATTGCATGTCTAAAGAGTATTTAAATTATTATATTATATTAAGGCATAAAGATAATTAACGCGATCTGTGTTAGATTTTAGCTTATAACTATATTTTGTTAAAAGTTTTTTTGGGGGGATTACTTTATTAAAAAAATGATCAAAAAAAAATTCATAATTTTGACCGATAACTGTTGCATTGCTATTTTTTTTTTCTAACGGGGGGCGCTTTGTGGGGATTCTAAATCTCATTACCCTATGTAATATCTTTGATCTAAGCATGTTTAGTGACAACAGGCATTTTCCTGTATATCCGTATACCGGATGTACTTTCCCCCGAATTAGGGGAAACCCAAAAAAAAAATTTCCGAATCTATCCCCCGGTATTTGTCAGTGGCGGCTCCTCCTTGGGGGTTTTCAGGTTTTTCGAACCCCCCCAAAAAAGGGTTTTAAAAAAAAATTTTAAAAATATATATAAAACATTACAAAAATTACAGTTTTTTAAAAAAAGTATTCGAACATCTGTATTTATTGTTTTATTAATGTTACCCCCAAAATAACAGCCAAATTTTAAAAACCCCTTTAAATGCTGTCGCTAAAATATCATTGATTTTTAATCGCGCGTCGCGTCGCGTCGCATCCTAGAAGCCGATGCCATGCGATGGTTGCAACAAAAGCAAACCCAATTGATTCATTACGAGTAAGCGTAAGTATATGGAGTTGCCTATCCTGGCATTGGGCGCCGAATTTAGTCTCATAAGGGATGCGGTTTGAGTTCCACTGCAAACCTTTATTTTATTTTTCCCCGGCTGGGTTTACGATTTATTGAAGTATAATTTGTTATTTTGGTTATATTTTAAAATATATAGCTACTTGTATGATTTTTTTTACAGTTTTTGTATGTCTATTTTTTTTTTACATTAAGTTTATTGTGGTTATTTATTTATTTTTTAAAAGAAACCATTAGAATTGCAACCCCTTACTTTTTAACCCACGAGCCGCCACTGGTATTTGTATGTAACGGTATTTAAAATTTATTTAGTAAATTGTGGTCGTTACTTTGAAAATAACCTAATTGGCACAAACACATTATAACGATAAACACGGCATTTTCAAATCCTCAAATTCCTCTTTGAACCAGAAAGTTTTTTTTTTTTAATTTGTGTATTCTGATGTATTCAAAATATCCTTTTGGAATATTGTCCCATGTTGAGAATAGCGTGCCCACAACTTTTTAGCATTCTTGATTCCATTTAGAGAAGAGCTGTTCGCCTTATTAATGATTTCAGAAAACTTCCTTCTTTGGCATTCTGATGAGCAGTAAGGATCTGTCGCTTTTATAGGTATTTTCATGATTCCTGCTCCGAGAAATTAGCTAATATAGTTCCTTCCCTGGCTGCCCCCACAATACAACAACACGCAGTGTATCTCACAGAGTTTTAAATCATTGCTTTATCCTTAAAGATCTAGACTCTAAAAACCGCTACTTGCATAGATTTTTCTCCCCTTAAATAAAAATTTTTAAGTCGTGTTAATAAACTACTCCTACCATTTAAGACATACAGGGATTTAAACGTTAATACCAAGCTATAGGCCTTTGTGGATTCTGTCAAGTTTAAAAAAAAAGAAATCTATTTAATTCAAACTTGCCCATTTCGAATGATAGATAAGAATATGAAAAATGTAAAAAGAATTGTCAATATTAGAAAAGCAGTTTCATGTAGGTATAAGGTTTTCTATACCATGTATGCTAAAATTTACCCAAAATTCAAATATGTATTAAAATACGGGTAAATAAACAAAATTTTTTTTTTTAAATTTATCTTTGTTTCAATTGGTCCTGTTTAATTAAAAATATGTTTAAAAATATATCACTTACATTTATATATCACACAAATGTAATCTATTTTTAATTTGATAATACGGTACAAATTTACCCCAGATAAACCTCCTGCAATCATGTACGTAATGCAATACCAATAGGTGTGAAACCATGTAACATATGTAGGTCGATAATTTAAAACCATAAAAAGACCGCTTTCTTTGAAAAAGTTTTTGAAAGTTCAAATTTTCTTACTATGAAAATTAATCTCATCCTTACTAAGTTTTCTGCCCCCCGCATAGAGTGCAGGATCTCATAATGCTTAAGCAACGTGCCATTTATTATGCAAACCGTCTTTTATTAGAGCGTTTGAAGAAAAAGGGTTGCAAAAAAAGGGAATATAAAGGTCCCTTTTATAACGATGTAAATTTTTAAAAACAAGTTTATAGTTCCTGGCAAATTTTTGGTAAAAAGCAATTCAATTTGTATTACGATTGGGAGAGATCGAGAAAAACACGCGCTGCGGGATTATGTTACCATATTAACGAAAGGAAATTTTTAGTGATTTCTTAATTTTAGTTCCACTTATTTTTTATTTGACCCTGTTGTTGTGGCCGCCTAGTGTTAATCTATATTATACAGTTCAGCCCACTGGCTCTGGATGTATTTATGTATTTTTAATTATTTAATTTATTTCCCCTTAAGAACTTGGATTGCTTCCTTCTAAACCCTTGGGGAAAGACAGACTCTTAAAAAAATTTAAGTTCACAAAAAGTTTCTTCTAGTAAAAATAGAAAGGCTAACATTAAACCAGAAATCAGTATAATCAAATTTTTTAGGAAGTCAACCCTTTTAACAGTCGCAAAAGAAGTCCCCTTCTGCTCGAATAATACTAAATCTTTTTGGTCCTTAGTATTTTTCGCAGCTTGTAGAAAATATAATTCCCTATATTACCCTTCAATAATAGCATTGATTTCAGCACTATCGCCACAAAGTTTCTGTTACTACACAGGCTAACATTGAAGCCAGAAATCAGTATAATCAAACTTTCTTAGAAGTCAAATACTCTTTTAACAGTCGCAAAAAGAAGTCCTCTTCTGCTCGAATAATACTAAATCTTTTTGGTCCTTAGTATTTTTCGCAGCTTGTAGAAAAAAATATAATTCCCTATATTACCCTTCAATAATAGCATTGATATCAGCACTATCGCCACAAAGTCTCTTTTACGTATTTAAAACATATAATTTACCGTCAATAAAAATTTATAGTCAATTTTCTTCTTTTATTTTACTGCTTAGTTTAAAAAAGTTTTAAAAGGTCTGGCATGTACTGGCACGCGAATCGAAATATCGCGTACTTTTGTTTAAAATTTCATCACAGTACGTATGTACCAGAATATTGAGATTAATTTTCTAAATTATTGTTGTTTTAAGTCGCTGATCCCTGAAGTATTAAATTCAAGACCTAATGTTGAACGACTGTCTTTATATTGGAAAGTAGTGAAATTGAAAGACTAGTTTTGTCTTTTTTTTCAAAGGTTTATTCTTTTGGCATTCTTATATCAAATTAAGGTCAATAAATTAGTTTCCTGTCTGTCTGCTTTTTCAAGTATAAAAATTAAGATCGTTGCCTTTTTTCAAAGCATTAATTTTTTTCTAAACCGTTTAAAAATGCCCTTTATACTATTCCGTTACTTTTTTAAAATTAGGAAACCAAAGAATTTTTATAAAATCAATTAATATAAGTAAATGTAGAATTTTCATTTAGCTATAAGCGCCACATGCCCTTGGATTAAAGGCGAAGCTATTTCTCTTGAAATGAGGTGAAATTTTAATATTCACAATAAATACTTATTTTTACTTCTTGCTGAACGTTCACATGGTTGTCAAACATCGTTCTTATTTGATTGTTATTAAGAGAGTTCTTATTCTTTTATAAATAAGAGAATGTTCTTACAGCATGGCTCCAAATTACCTAATAAGAATAAATATGACACAACTAAACCAAGGTTGGATTTTTTCAGTAGCAGCTCCAGCATTATGAAGATTTTTTTTACTAAAGTAAGAAATGGAATCCACACGAATTATACACCAGGTGTTACTGTCTTGAAGGAAAACACATTGGTAAAGAAATTTTCCATTTTAAAATTCGCGAAAAAAACTTATTTTTTGGAATGGCCCCTCCCCACAGGAAAAAATCGGACTTTTAAAAGCTAATTCTTTATTAATATTTTTTTAAGAATTGTATTAAATTTTATCATTAATGCCAAAAATGCCAATTTTCTTATGTAAATATTTCAGATGCCTTTAATTTCAAGAAAAATGCAGATGTTTTTGAGAAATTTGGGATTTAACAATTAAATTTGATTAAATTTACAAAAAATATATAAATTAAGGATTTGGTTATAAAAGTCAGATTTTTCCCTAGGGTAGCACCAAAAAAATTATTTTGATTAAATAAAAAAAAATTAGCAATCTTAGGGTTGCCACCGCTTATTTTAAGTGTATGAGTGTATTGGAAATATTATTATTTATTATAGTATAATAGGTTTCACTGTTATTTGACGGTTACAAAATTTTAGCTAGATTCGAATATAACCGATGAAAGCCATGTTTGCATTAATTTTTAAGAATTTTCTCTAATAAATTACTGTACGAACTGGCACTTGCTTTAAAGTAAACATTCTTGGCCGGTTTCCACATTATCGCAAGAAATTTATTACCACAAAAATATTAAAATAAAACATAACGATGGGTGCTAACATTCTACTGCATGCCTTGCTTTGGCGCATTCGGAAAATTCATGGGATCATTCTTATTTTTCTTATAGATTTAAAAAGATTTTTAGCAAAACATTTAGGTGAAAGAGTATGATAACCATTTAAGAATATAATAAGGACCTCAGGTAAAATTTGCACAATAAAAAAAATCCTTTTTTGAAAATCCCTCTTAGGAAACAATTTGTTTTAAATTTTTACTAATTCAAATAAAAATGTGTAATATTGTTGCAGAAACACATCTGATGACATGAAAGCTATTTTACCATAGCCATAGGTAGAATAACATTCCTTTTTTATTATTTTTTTTTTTTTTTAATATAAAAAATCAACTTTTACCAGTAAAATTCTTAAATAAATCTTGGAAACTCCGCTGTAACAATCTAAAAATAGCAAAACAAGAAAGCCGACGTGTCGGTAAGGCTTCGTGAACTTGTGATGACGTAGCGCATCCAATAAAGGCTAGAGATTTCGCGCACCAGAAAACAAGAGCATAAAATAAAAGAAATGAACCAAATCTAATTTTAAACAGTTCATATTATAACAAGTTTTCGTACAAAAGTTTACATTTTTCTAAGCTAGTAAGGCTATTCTAAAAATTTCTCTGTGTCAATTTTAACGTGACATAATTCTGCGTAAAGTTCAAAGGTAACCAGAAATAAAGTTTGTGATGAAAGTGACTTAAAGAACTCTAGCAGGGCAGGCTTCAGTTGAAGTGGTGATTGCAAAAGTGATTGGTGAATGGTATATTAGTAACATAGATAAGCAGTCAAGGTAACATTTAAACTTTTTGAAAATATAATTTGTTAATAAATTATTTCAAATGTCACAGAAGTGACAAGTGATACGGGGTGTCCCAAAAATAAAATACTTTTATATTTTGACTTGGAAAAATTTAATTTCTCTTGTATTATAAAACAATTTTTATTTGTGCCGTAACGTCGTAGTATTTTACGTCTTATGGATTTCGCAGTCGGGAAGGCATTTGGGTTTTTTAAGTGAAATATAAAAATCTTTTGCTAAATTTAGATGATTTTTGCCCAAAATCAAGGGCAAATTTTTTAACTTTTTCTTACACATAATTTGTAAATTTGAGTCTTATTGGCGAATGTAAACATCTTATATTAATAGTTTGTAATTTTATGTTTCAGATTTCTAGGAACTTGACAAATTAATTCTAAGGCTATCATGCCTCTTTAAAAGTAATTTTGATCTTTACATTTCTTTTAATTTTATAAAATAAGCTTATTTACCTAAAATTTGTCAAGGTCAAAAATATTTTTTACTTTAGATTTTTTCAAACCAGGCGTCGCACAACTTAGTTATTGGTATTATTTGTAAATATTTGGCTTGATTTGCTGGATACGCTCCATTGGGGTATCACACATATTTCTATTATCTTATTGTATATTGTTTTAAATAAAAAGTTGTGTACAGTTCTCTTCTTTTGTCAAGAATCCCAAAGTATTTTTAAGGGCGTCCAAACCTTAATTTGCACCTATGTATTCAGTTCATCTTTAGCCGACAGCAGAGATTTTCGGAACCCGTATAGAGCGGAAGCTTATCGGTAACCTCTCCTCTAAATATATTTCCCAACCTTTCTAAAAACCATCTTGGTTTACTAATAAAAGTTAAAATTTGTAACAAGTTTTGTAACAAAATAGTTGAAAAAAAAGTTTTTAAAATTATTTTTTAACTTTTTTATTACCTGGAAAAAAACTTTTCTTTTTTATTTATACATATTTTAGATTAAGTTTTAATGTGGTTGGGCTAAGGCAAACACAACTACTTTTAGAGCATCACAGAAAGAGCGCAGACAAAAATAGCGTACCTGAAGCCCGCAACCACTAAAGTAGCTTGTGTAAGATGTTGATGCATTTTAGGGGCATTTAGAAAGTAGCAACTTCTGAGCAGAATTTTTTTTGGGGCGATAGCTGCAGAAATATTTGTTTGGTTAAAACTTTTTAGCGGTTGGGTTAATACCTGTTTGCTTTTTGGATAGAAGACACACGCCTTGACTTTTTGTAGGTTTCATTTATAATATTTTTTAAAATAAAATTATTTTTTTTTTCTTAATAATATTCTATGTAAAATATTTTCTCCAGATTTTTTTTTGCAAAAAAATTGGAAAAATATTTAATTAAAATTTAAAATTTTCAAATTACAATTTTTTAAAATTGTATTAAATTTTTTTTATTTTGGTCTTTGCTTTAAATAAATTAAAAATTAAAAAGGGACATCCCTCTAAGGGGGCCAAACCTTTTAAGGGGTCAGAAATTTTAAATGTCCAGGTTTCCATAAACCCGCCCCTGAAGGGAAAAAAGCCCCCGGGTAGTTTTTTTATTGAGAAACCCTTCCGTTTGGAACCCACTAAAATTAGGTCCGGAAGATTTTATTAAAATCAAAAAATAAAAAACCCCTTTTCCTTTTTCCAAAAATTTAGTTAATTTTTTTTTTAAATTGTGATGCCTAAGTTCCTATTATAAAAATTTTAAATTTATAAATATTTTCAAAAATGCAGGGCAATAAAAAGTCCCTATTTTTTTTAATTTTTTTCCCCAAAAAATTTTTTTTGGCCTTTGGGTCTTTTTAAAAAAAACAATAAATAGGGGGAAAATTTTTTAGGAATTTTTTCAAACAATCAATCAAAATTCAAAAAAATGGCAGGTTAAAATAAAATTCATTTAAAAACAAGGGGTTTAAATCTCCAACTTTTCAAAAATTTCTGTTTTAAAGGCATTATTAAAAAATTTTTCTGTATTTCTTTGTTTGTGCCATTACGTAATTTGGCCTGCCTAAAACTAAAAATTTTGTTGGAGACCTTTAATTAACAAACCGATTTTTAAAATAAATAAAAAATGTATTAGAAATAATTTTTATTGCAAAATTTTTTCCAATAAATAATTTAAAATATTATTTTTAAAAAAAAATTAATTAAAAAACAACTAAGCCTTTTCATTAAAATAAAAATCTCTTTTTTATAAAGTCAATACCCTTAAACATAATTTTTCCGGGGTAAAATTGGTAAAAGGAAATTTTTAAATTAACCCAATAAAAAATAATAAATTGGGGTAATTATTTTCGAAAAATTTTCGTTTAAAATCTTTAAAATTAGGGTTTAATCACCATTTTTAAATTTTGTTAAAAAAAATTTTAATAGCCAGGCCCCGAAAAAAACCAAAAAAGGTTTAAAAATTTTTTTTTTATAAATAATTAGAATTAAAACTTCATAAGGGTTAAATTATTTTCCCAAAAAAACTGGAATGGTTTTTTTTTAAAAATTTTTAATTTTTTGTTTTTTGAATTTAAATTTTTTTTTAAAATCCAAATTTAAAAATAATAAAAGAAAATGAAAAAAAAAAAAAATGCCTCCCAAAGGTTATGAAATTTTTTTAAAAAAAATAATTAAAAAAATTTCGATTTTTTTTTGTGAATAAATATACGCCGACCACTAAAAATGAATTCAGAATATTCTATTAATTAATTTTTGGAATAATGATTATTCCGCAAAATTAAAAATTTAAAATTTTTTAAAAAAAACTTTTTTTTTCCAAGTTAAAATTTCCCCGATCTCTTTAAAAATTTAATATATTTAAATATTTTTATTTATTTTTAAAAATTATTATAATAATTTAAAGGACGTTCTCGTTTAGAATGTCTTGAGAAAATTTTAATCAAAATTTTTAAAATAAAAAAATATAGGTTATTTAGCAATAAATTTTAAAATTTTTCTTTTAACCTTTTATTTTTTTTAGGGTTAAAACCTTTTTTTTAAATTATGGTCATGGAAATGTCAAGAAAAGAAAAAAGGCAAATTACTTTTTTTTTTTTTATGGCCCCCTCAACTGAGGGGTTTTTAGAGGCATCTAGCAGTAGGTACAATTTTTGTTACCAATACTTAATAATACTTAAATAGTTCAATAACTTAATTCTTTTCCATAAATAATTAAATTTATCTCGGTTAAAAACTTCTTATTTTTAATGTTAGCATTTTCACCCAAAGATTCTGCGAATCCTTTTTTTAGGTTATGTTTGTTTCGCAGTTACGCTACTTCCGGACATTCTTCAAATATGTGCCTTACGGTTATTTTTTTTGCCCCTTTGCACAAACAGGTGGGTAATTTTTTTTTAAAGGAATTTTCTTTGGGTAAATTTCGTATGTTCTTTGAATCTTTAAGATGACTTGATTTTTTCGGTTGAGGGGGTTGTTATTCCATGGTTTGGGTGGGGTTTTTTTTTCATTTAATTTAGTATTTATTTGACCAATGATTCTGCCACCGTTCTGTATTTTTAAAATTTAAAAACATTTTTAAAATATTTTTTTCCTTTTGCTTATTTTTGCTAAAAATAGCTTATTTAGCTGCTGTATCTGCTTTTTCTTTCCCCTTAATACCTATGTGTGATGGTATCCATATGAAGTTAACACATTTTTGGTGTTTCTGAAGGTTGTGTAGAGTCCGTTTTATTTTTTGTAGAAGTGGGTGTCTGGGATATAGTTGCTGAAGTCCCGGTATTGAGCTAAGTGAATCAGTAGCTATAGTATTTTACCAAAAAAATGTCCTAATTAATTATACTTTTCATCTAGCCAGTGACAAAGATTTTCAAAGGCCACTGTATTTATCACTACCTTTCCCGTGGAGATACCTTTGATTTTGTTGACTTAATTTTTATTTAAAATGTTTAACTTTAAAATATAAAATAAAATATAAAGATGGTTTTCAGAAAGGAGTAAGGCTAATGAATTTGCCCTTAATTTTGGCAAAAATACCAAATAAAATATATTTTACTTAAAAATCCGCATTGCCTTCCCGGCTGCGAAGTCCATAAGACGTAGGGATACGACGACGTTACGGCACAAATAAAAATTGTTTTATAATACAAGAGAAATCCGATTTTTCCGAATCAAAATTTAAAAGTATATGATTTTTGGGACACCCTGTATCACTTGTCACTCCTGTGACATTTGGAATAAATTATTGACAAATTATATTATCAAAAAGTTTAAATGTTACCTTGACTGCTCATCTATATTACCAATATACCATTTAACCAATCACTGTTATAATCACCACCCAACTAAAGCCTGCCCTGCTACAGTTCTTTAAGTCACTTTTATTACACACTTTATTTCTGGTTAACTTTAAATTTTTTACGTAGAAATATGTCACGTTACATTTGGCACGGGGAATTTTTTTAGAATGGCCTTACTAGCTTAAAAAAAATGTACGTTTTTGTAGGAAAACTTGTTATGATATGAACTGTTTAAAAAAAAAAGATATGTGCCAGCCAAATTTTTTGGTCTAACACAGAGAAAGTAATAAATTTTACCATAAAAAAACTATAATTATTTTCTGTCAAAAAGTAAGAGAACATTTTAATAATTATTTTCAAAATGAAAGAGAGTTTTACCTGTTCATATCAAAGGAGAAACTCTTCCGACAGCAAGCTTCCTCGATCACTTTGACTGCCGGACTGACCGCCCCGGTCTCCCGACGCATGGGCCTCTTGATCCGACCCCTTTTTCTTTCTTTTATTTTATGCTCTTTTTTTCGATTTCGCGAAATTCGAGCCTTTATTGGATGCGCTACATCATTACGAGTTTACGACACCACGACACGTCAGTTTTCTTTTTTTAGCTATTTTTTAATTGGTAGAGGAGTTTCCAAGTTTTATTTAAAATTTAATTAGTAAAATTTATTTTTTATGTTTTATAAAAATAAGAAATGAATGTTATTCTACCTATGGCTAAAGGTAAAATAGCTTTCATGTCATCAGATGTGTTTTTGCAACAATAGTACAGGTTTATATTTGAATTAGTAAAAATTTTAAACAAAAAGTTTCCCAACAAGAATTTCAAATAGCAATTTTTATTAAGTAATGGTCAATTCATTTATTTTTATTAATAATAAATAACTTTGGTCAGTTGTGTCTGTAAAATATAATTTTTATTTGAAAAATTTTTCCTGATGTCCCTATTATATTCTTAAAGGGTTATCATATTTTTTCACCTAAATGCTTTGCCAAAAATCTTTTCAAAACTACAAGAAAAATAAGAATGATCCCATGAATTTTCCGAATGCACCAAAGCAAGGCATGAAGTAGAATGTTAGCACCCATCGTTATGTTTTATTTTAATATTTTTTTTAGTAATAAATTTCTTGCGATAATGTGGAAAAACCCGGGCCCAAAAACGTTCACTTTAAAGCAAGTCCAGTTCGTAAAGTAATTTATTAGGGAAATTTTAAAAAAATTTTGCAAACATATCGGTTATATTCGAATCTAGCTAGAATTTTGTGAAAGTTAGATGACTGTCAAATAAGTAAAAACCCATTATAATATAATAAATAATAATATTTCCCAAAACACCTATACACTCAAAATAAGCAGTGGCAACTCTAAGATTTCTATTTTTTTTATTTAAGTGAGACATGGGACCAACACCAAAATCAAAATAATTTTTTGGTTGCTACCCTAGGGAAAAATCTTACTTTTAAAAGCAAATCCTTAATTAATATTTTTTTGTGAATTTAATGAAATTTTATTAAAAAATCCAAAATTTTGCAAAAACATCTGCATTTTTCTTGAAATTAAACACATCTGAAATATTTGCATAAAAAAAAATTGGCATTTTTGGCATTTAATGATAAAATTCATTAAGAAAATATAAATAGAGGATTAGCTTTTGAAGGTTCGATTTTTCCCTGGGGGAAGGGGCCATTCAAAAAAATAAGTTTTTTTCGCGAATTTCAAAATGAAATTTTTTTACCAACGTGTTTCTTACTTTTTAGTTAAAAAAAATTCTTCATTATCCTAGAGCTGCCACTAAAAATAAATCTAACCTTAGTTTCGTTGTGCCAGATTTATTCTTATCAGGTAATTTGACCCCATGCCGTAAAAACATTAATTTATTTATGATAAGATAAGAACTCTCTTATTAGTTAAATCAAATAAGAACGATGCTTGACAACCATGTGAACGTTCAGCAAGAAGTAAATATTTGTATTTATTGTGGAAATTTAAATTCCAGTTTACTTTTTGCTAGTCAATAGAAACTTTCCCCAATGTTACATTTATTATACAGTTTAGAACCTAAAATATGTTTATGTCTTTGTATATAAAACACATTTTATTAAAAATTTACTAATTTATTAACTAAGCAATACTAGCAATATTACCAGCTTTTTAAAAAACTGTATCTCTATAATTTAATTTATAAGGTAAAAACAATATGCCTAACATAATTTTTTTTCTGTAATAATGTTTTTTTTTGTAAAATGAAAAATTAAATGCAAATGAAAAATATATCTACACTGCATAATTTATTTTCGCAATTTTCGTAATATACACATCTTACCAAGAAATAGGTTTTGTAATAATACCAACCTTATTATTTAAATTGGCTAACAATATGCCTTTGTACTATAGAACAATGACTTACTTGGCTAAACAATACACTGGTTATAAGCAAAATTGTTTTGCATTTAGTAAATAATTATTAGAATTATTAATATCTTTTTCATCTAAGGGTATACTATGTTTAAGCAAATCTAGGTATATAGGTAAAAATATTAAATTTTGATTATGCGTCAACATTGACCTGTCTACAGGGACTTATGGAAGAGTGTTTTAATAAGTTGCGAAACAGTCTGTAAATGAATTTGTGCACTTTCAAATATACGAGAGCGCATCTCTTGACCAATCTAAAGTACCCGGAGCATGAGAGTTCGTTATATTTATTGTAAATATCGACCTAATTTTTTAAATTAATTAATTGAAATTAATTGTAAATTAACTGTCGCTAACTTATAAAATTATTTAAACATGTTTAACGAAACTATTTTTTACAGAGGTGTCACGTCAATACTTCGCGGCAAATTCGACGCGTGACTTCGACAAAAAAATATATATTATATATATATATATATATATATATATATATATATATATATATATATATATATATATATATATATATATATATATATATATATATATATATATATATATATATATATATATAATATATATATATATATATATATATATATATATATATATATATATATATATATATATATATATATATATATATATAATATATATATATATATATATATATATATATATATATATATATATAAATATATATATAAAAATATATATATATATATATATATATATATATATATATATATATATATATATATATATATATATATATATATATATATATATATATATTTTTTTCTTATAAGGTTAAATTCTTGGTGTGATTTAATTTTTTTCGGAGATTCTTTTTTTTGGGGTTTTTGCAGTCCTTCAAAAATTCAATGGAAAAAAAAGTGTTTTTTAAAAAAATTATTTTTTTTTATTGTTTTTTTGTTTTTAAATTTAGCCTTTTAAAAAAGCTGGGAAGGTTAACGAAAAAAAAAACGTCGTCGGGAAAACTTCAACGCTGTTTTTTTAAGTTAAGAAAAACCCCAAAAAAGGTCTTTTTTTTTTTTTATTCTTTTAAATAACTGAAAATAAAAACGAAATCACAAAGGGGTTTTTTCCGGAACTTCGGGAATACTGGAAAAAACTTTTAAAGGCATTTTTTACACCTAAATGCCCTTTGCCATAATTTAACCATTTTATCTTTACGGTTTCCCCCCCATGCATATAAATCTTTTTGGGACCCCTTTTTTTTTTTTTTTTTTTTTTTTTTTTAAAAATAATTTTTATATTAAAAAAAATATATATTTTTTATATATATATATATATATATATATATATATATATATATATATATATATATATATATATATATATATATATATATATATATATATATATATATACAGAAAGTTCCAACAAACGATATTACGAAACCAAAGATACCTAAAAAAAGATTAGTGCAATTACAATATTTATAGAAAATATTAAACACCTTCTATGTAGGGATAATTTAGACAAATTCAAAAATTTAGTAGGTCATGGTTAGTTCTGGAAGCAAAGCGGCTTTTTTTTTTCCCCCAATTTATATCAGACGTAAAAAAACAGAGATGTAGGTTTGAAAAACCCATGATTTGTTTTTTTTTTATTAAATGCATTATTAAAAAAAAAACCTTCTTTTAAATAACGCGCCTCGACCAATTGTGTCTGCGTCGAATTCTAAATGCGACGATTTGCCGTCGCCCTTTTGGCGCGGGCGTTTGTCCCCACCCCAAATTTTCCCAATTTCGTAGATCCTTTCACAGAACAAATAATATTGTATTAAGTACAATATATAAACCCGCTTAAGTGCTAGAGTTATTAAATTACATAAAGAAAAAAAATTTAACGTTTTTTTTAAAGGTTATTAACTACTGAAGTATTTAATTTTTGCAGACTTTTTTAGTGTAGATGTTTTTTTTCCATTTTTGCTCTTATAATTTTAGTACATATGTATCATGTTAAGTAATTTAATATGACATTTTTCCCTTTTGGCTAAAACTTTGGGTTATTTTATCTTCTTCCAAAATAAATTTCCTTTTTTAGTTTGAAACATTTACCATTTACCTTTCCGTCGTTTACCATGAATCGCTATATACGTTTAATGTGGTAATACGTGTTTGGGGAACGGGCTACAATTGTATACGTGTTTTGGGCATATCGGGGACGCCAGATCACACCCATTAAGTGTTAAACCAAAAAAAATTATAGATCTTTAGTTATATATGCCTAATTTATCTTGCCGGAATGATAAAACAAATTTTTAAAAAAAGGGTCTAAAGAGATCTTAAATTACCAAAAAAAAAACGTAAATATTTTTGGGGCTAATTTATCTTGCGAGAAATAAAACGTTGTTAAAAAATAGGTCCACAGAGTTTTAAAAAAATTAAAAAAAAAAATTATATTATCAGTTTTAAAGCAATAATAAAAAGCAGAGAGATTATTTTTTTTTTTAATTTTTAAGTTATACCACAGTAAATAATTAAATAAACGGTTCCAATCCTACTTTTAATTTCATTTAATATTTAATTTTATTTTGTTTTACGTATAATACGATTTTATAATTACGATTGACATGTTTCTTTAGGTGTGTGCTTATCCTTCCATAAACAGTATAATTAACAACGCGTAAATAATTTTTTTTTTAACCAAAAATAAATGTTTAATTTTCTGACTTTTTAAAATTTTAAAAAAATTAATCTATCCCCAAACTTTTTTTTTTTAAAATTTAAAATAGGCATTTATGCAAATTTTAACACCACCCTCTTGAAGTTGTGTTTGTTTTAAATTTCATATCTTATAGTGATAATTGTACTTCAAGATGATGTTTCTGGTAAAGAAAACAAGGGCCGTTTTAGTTTGGTTTTCCATCGATGATTCTCCATACCCCCTGCAACGGTGCTGGTTTTCCATCCGCCTAGCCGCTTAAGTTGCAAAAATCCCATTACCCCATTGTCTGAGTTTATTTAAAAAATTTTACTCATTTAAAGAAAGGTTTTTTTAAAAAAACCAAAAAAAGGGTGGAATTTAAAAAACGTTATGCAATTTTCCATGCCTCCATTGTAAAAAAACTTTTGTTTTAAACTTCTTTTCGCAAATTCACATATTTTTTTACAAATTTAAACCCCCCAATTTGATACACTATTACAAAAGATCGGTTTTTTGTAGGTCTTGGTGAAAGGGGTATTTCAATTGCAATCTCCTGTTCGAGGATATAAACGTGAGTTGCCTTCATTTTAAGAAGTTCATCGCTCCTACATGCCCCCAACACACCAATAATAAGCGCCACTTAGAACGATGCTTTGGAGTAAATTTATTTTTAAAAAATAATTTAGAAACCTACCTTAATAGGCAAAAATTCTTCGGGAACTTTGCTTTAAAAATCCTCAATGTTCTGCTTCGAAAAACACTCTACTTCGTAGGTTTAAAAACCAACATTCTGGCGTTTTAGAAATGCATGCAGCTTTGCGTGTTTAGAGATGGCAATCTTTTTCTTAAAAATTGTATCATTGATTTTATCAAGCTGTAAGTAGCCCATAAAGTCGTTGGTTTTTTTTTGTTTCGTCATTTCGCCAAAAAACGCTACCAAAATTATTTCTTATCCAAGATGTTTTACTTTATTTTTAGTGCACCAGTTTTGGTATACGTGATAAGCTTCTTCGTATCTTACCCTGCTTTTAGTTGGCAATCTTTTTTCAATTTTTTTAGCCGCTCTTTTTAGTTTCGGTAGAGTACAGCCTATAAATTTTTTGCTATTTGGTATCATATTTTGCAAAAAATAGACGAAATCTTGGCTCTAAACCATCTATTTACTAATTCAAAAGAGTTGTCATGATTTCTTCTTGGTTTTAATGATTTTTTGTTTATAACATATATAACAACCGTTAATAACTTGATATTTAAGTATTTTTTCAAAATTGATGACAATGACATACAATTTAATTAAAAGAGTTGTAACAAAGTGTTTCGTATTTGTTTTTCAAGAAATTATGGTTGAAACACATTTCTGTAGGTACTTTATCGGTACAACAATGTATATGTCTGCCTAGGTAGTAAAATGCATTTCCGTTATTATTTTCCTGCTCGTTTTTGTATTTCCAAAATTATTTAAAATTTATACTTTTAATACAAATACTACTTATTTACATTAATTGTTAATTTAGCATTGTTAATAATAATAGAAATCGTAAGACCATCTTGATGAAGTTATGTTTGGTTTAAAACTAATATTTCTTACGGAGTTTCTTCATATAATGTACTGAACAACTAAATACCCTTGGAAGTAGAGGATAACATCAGGGCAGTCTTACTTTTGTTTTCCAAAGATGACTTTACATAACCTTTAGCAATCAGAGCCATTTTGGAATGCTATCAATCTTGTACAACTCTTAGCATTAATAATCCCATCTATAGTCGGTTACCTTATTATTGACCCCACTTTTACTTAAGCGCATTAAGGATATATTTATTATAAATAAATTTAAAAAAATGTGAAATAAGAACATAACAGAAGTGTTTTACAATTTATTTGCATTACATGATATAACTAACGTCTTTTTAAAGTTGGTTTCGGTAAAAATTGGTTCTTTTATAATTTAAAATATCTCTGATCTAAAAAAGCTCCTTTCGACTTCACAGCTTGTAACTGGAGTAAATCGAAAATGATTTTACAAGTCAGTTCTTTTATTTTGTAGTACCTCAAAAATATGTTTTATTTTTAAAAATCTTGGATTTCTTTCCAAGATTTTTTGTACATATAATTGGGAACAGATTTAAGCTTGTCTATAGTAATTTGAAATACATGAAATGAAGGCACTAGCTGGGCATTTTGTTTTTATAACTGTTCAATCACATCCGGAAGATATCCAAAATTTTCTAAAATAAATTTTAAATCAGATTTAACATTTGGTGCATTTATAACTTCTGTACTTTTTTTTACACTTAAAGCATCATCTTGTAAACTGTCGATAATATTTTTTACCACATTATAATTTATATGGTAATATGTTAACTGCTGATAGCCATATTCCCTACCCTGTAATAGCAGATTGTTATTACACTTATCTTTAAATTTCGTACGCGCAGGTGACTTAAGAAACACTTTTTTATCCCGATAACTAAAGTATTAATAAGAGCAGGCATGAGCTAAACATATCATATTAAGCCATTTGGGAAAATGTTCTTTTAACTGCCGTCCTGCATTCAGCATATATGCAGCACTATCCGAAAGAAACAAAACCCCACTTTTCTGAATACTAGTGACTGACAGTAGTAAAATAATACTTTCTGCTACAGATTTTGTTACTGTATCACTATTGATTTTAGAAAGAAATTTACTGTTAATTAAATATGAAATTTCAGGTTCGTGATAACTTAGCAACATATCTTCCCTTACTATCAGTGGTTTCATCGACACAAAACCATAACTTTTTTCCTTCCAGATTGTGTCGTATTTTGTCCATAGTTTTTTAATAGACCTTGACAACATAGTTTTATGCAGAGTTGATTCGTCTGGTACTTTTCCGTGGTAGTTTTTTTTTCCAAAAATGTCCTCGTAGACCGATAATTTATTTTATAAAGAAAAATATCAGCTGCAATAAAATCTTTACACAAATCCATGCAGAATTCTGCGTTTGATACATAATGTTCTCGTTCTGTAGATTTGAATGAACCTGAAAAACTTTGCATATTTTCTAAATGTTGTGGACCTTTAACATGCCACTCAATTTGATATGGTTTTGTACATCTAAATTCAGAATTACAAATTCTGCACCAAACTCCAATTGCACCATTTTCTTAAGCCAGTCAATAAGCCTGATTTAAAAACCAAGCGTAGGTCAATGCGGATGTCTCTCTCACAAAACCCTAAGCTTATTTTGGATTGGGGCGCCAAAAATATTGTAGAGTTTAATGCCTCCAAAACACACGCTGTCGCGAAAAAAGTCTATCAATGCTCATCCGTTACATATGAGCGACAAAGTTTTGCAGAACAAAGAGTCATTACATCCACAGCCTCAGCAGCTTCCAAAAAGCTTGGATTCCACTTTCGGGCCAGAAAGTATTTCTTATCTTCCAATTTGTATACTCTGTATGTATCCCAAATTAGACCTTTTTTAGAATATTGTTTTTATGTCGGTGGAATGGCGTCTCCTACAACTCAGTTAGAAAAGAGCTATTCATCTTATAAATAATCCCACGCTCACAGAAAAGCTTCGTCCTCTTGCCCACCGACGAGCTGTAGGGGATCTGACGCTCTTCTTTAGGTATTTTGACGGCTTCTGCTCAGAGGAGTTTCAATATAATACCTTCTCTGGCAGCTCCCAACGGAGCAACACTTGGTGCAACTTTTATGCATTCTTTTACAGTTTAACTAGAGAGGCCCTGAACTTCCTGCTTTCAGATTCCAAATATTTAAGTCCTGTGTGAACAAACTCCCTCTCACCACACTTAAGATACCCACGGTATCAACAGTTTAATTCTTTTGTTGATGCAAAAACTCTTCTAAATTTTTTGCGATTGTCACGTCTTTTGTATTATTCTAGAAGAAATCACACCGAATAAAAATAACAAAATAAAAACCATAAATACCAAAGGAAGTTGAATTATTTATTGCATTTTTATTTGGTATATTCTATATCATTTTAAGCTCGAAATTGTAATGGTTTTTTATCCATGTCCGGTCCCTATATATTAGTACTTAGGCTTTAAGCTTCTTACCTTTGTATTTTTTTAATAATATACAGGGTGTTTCCTAATAACACGCTTATATTCAAGGAGGTTACTTTTGGGTTCATTTTAAGTAAAACCCAATATTAACATTTGTCCTAAGGGGCTTAACGTTTGAACTACAGGCTGCTAAAGTTCTAAGAAAAAAATCTCAGGTCGTTTTGGTGTGACTCTGGATATTTATGTAAAACGTAGTACGCATCTTCTATGCCTTAAAAAGCATTTTTGCTGTACATTTTTTTTATTCAGCCAAATAAATATGTTTTATTTTTTTATACGAAAAAGGCAGTGGAATGTTATTTTTCTTTTAAAAATTATTTAGTACGAATCCCGCACGAACGCCACTAGCAGAAATAAAAAGTTTAGTTGTTCAGCAAAAAATGCCTTTTAATGTATATAAAAATACACCTATATAGGGCCGGTTTATCTATTAATGCGGGTGTGAGTTAAATTAATCCTGGGTTAAGAAATTTTAACCAATCCGGTACTATCAGAGAGACCAATGATTGGTGAAAATGTTAAGTTAACCTAACCCTGCATTGTTTAATCGACCCTTAGGGTCATATCGACATTATCATAAAAATGGAAGATTTTATTAAAACTTACCAACCTGTAGTTCAAAAGTTGAGAGCCGTAGGACATATGTTTATATAAAGATTTTTTTCTCAAAATGGGCTCAAACAAATTAAAAAACATGCTGTTAAAATTTATTTTTATTAATGTATTTGATATTTTAAGAATAGTTTCTATGTAGTTCTATATAAAGATATTTAGCCTTATACACGTAGAAAATCAACAACTAATTTATTGTACAAGGTATATCCCTTGCTTTTTTTTCTTTTAAAATTGATATTCATAACATAAAATTGCTTTATACTTTACAGTACAATATTTCAAAAAGATTTTGCAAAGATGAAAAAAATAAAACAGTTTTTTAGGCGTTCTTGTTTACATTCATTCTAAAATATTCATATATAGTATCCTCCATTCCCTGCCGCGGCATTTGCACCAGTAAAGTCATATTCTATATTCAAACATTTGGTTGTTTGTTGAAGAACTGATGAAAGGAAAGAGTACTTAGGTATTTATGGAAAAGTCTGGATATTCGAAAAACGTAGCTCCAGGAAAAATTGCTTGCGTGTGTGTTTAGAGGCGCCTTTGTTAAGAAAGTTGATAGATTGTTCTAGAAAGGCCGGGTAAAATGTTTTGAAGATATATTTAAAACCGGATGCAAATGAGAGAATATCATAAATCTGAAAATAGGTTTGTGTTTTAGGATATATTAATCAATATCCCGTTAAGTAGCTTATATTTTATTAAAAAGAAAATTTTCAATATTAAAAAGTATTTTAATCCTTTTTCAACCGTCACCGAAACCAATATTTCTGAGAAAAAAATGTACCCACTGACTTTTGTGCAATTTTTGAACAGATAAAAGTGCAGCTTTTTTTCGTAGTCCTTAGTGTTCAAGAAAAAAAATACAATCAGCTTAGTTTTGTATCCCTGGACCACAAAAGAAAGATAAGGAAAAGTGTCTTTTGTAAATTATTTTTTATATTTTTTTATAAACAAATATGTAACAACAACAGCAAAAACTAAACATAACATTAACATCTAAACTAATGTATTTGACTAAATTAAATGATGGATGTTTCCACAAGAAACATTTCTCCATATTTCTTGTGTAGTCCAGGGATATGCAATTGGGTGGATTTTTTTCTCTCAAACTAAGCAAGATACGAAAAAGAAATAAGAAACAAAAAGGCTGTTTTTTTGTAATTGTTTAGAATCGCGGTTTCACGTATTTTTGGTCATAAAAAATCAAAAAATTGAGTTATCGATAAGTTTTTCTTTTTAATAATTCTACTTTTTGGGGCACTGAAGTATTTATAGTCTAGGAGGAATCGGCGCATGAGTACCGAAAACTATTCTACCTTAATTTTTTATACGATCCTCTTTAAATTGCCCTACTGATGATATAAATGCATGCTGCCATGGCGCCACCTGGTGCCATATTGTTTAAACCGAAATTGTTTAAACAATTGCAAGAAATTGTTATTTTTTAACCAGATTTCTTTTTATATTCTATACAAATAAAAAAGGTCCTACGACTTTTTATGATAAAGTTAATATATTTGGAAATAAAAATTTTTAAAAGTTCGAAAAATCTGAAATTTGTGTACTTTTAATCTATGGAAAATAAATTAAAAAAAACATATAAAAAGTATATTTTTTTATTCTTCATACAATATTTAATAACATCCCTACTTGAAATTTGATTTTTTTTTATTGTTTATACAGGTTTTTTGATTGTTTATTACGCGCGCTTACTAGTAAAGTAAAGCTCCAATAACTTTTGTAAAATTGATTTCAGGAAAAAAAAAATTTTTATTTTTCATACAATATTTAATAATATCCCTAATTGAAATTTGATTTTTTTTTATTGTTTATACAGGTTTTTTGATTGTTTATTACGCGCGCTTACTAGTAAAATAAAGCTCCAATAACTTTTGTAAAATTGATTTCAGAAAAAAAAATATAAAAACAAATTGTAGATAAGTAAATTATTAGTAAAATTGCTCTCTTTAACAATTTTAATAAAGTTACTAGTTTTTAAGATATGTCTAAATGACATTTTTTCTAAAAAATTGCATTTTTCATATATTAGCATATTTACATGTAACAACCGTATGATTAAGTATCTAGCAAGGTCATCATTTTATTAGTAGTATAATAACATAAATATTACTCATGTAAATAAAGCATGTCTCAGCAATGTCACGGTAGCAAGGCTATACCGAGGAGTTTAGTACAACATCACGAAATAACCTACACTAATTTGTATAAATTTTGTATTCTGAAATTAATAAAACCAGTATTGTACAGTTGTTAAATCGTATTTTACTCAACCTAGGAAACTAGGGAATAAAAGGATTAGGAAAAAACTTCCCCTAATTCTTTTCATGGTCCTTCGAACCGACCTCATGGTCCTTCGAACCTTAAGTCGCCAGAGGGCGTGAAATCAAAATTCTGATCCAAGAATTAAAATCCGTAACTGAAAGTGATCGTCAAAGTACGAGAGTGCAGTGAAGTAATACAGTAATTACATTACAATGGAAAAAAGCAGTACCTTAGCCAAACAGCAACAGAGTTTGGCAGAAGAATTGAAGCAACTATTGTCAAACGCCAAAAAAGATTCATCGACAAGGAAAACTCCAGCCTATATACTTCAACGACTTCAACAAGCAGACCAAATATGGGAAAAAATTAAGGAAAACAATGAAATACTCCTAGACTTAGGAGAGACCGGGAACAACTATTTTACTGTGAAGTATTTCGAACAAATCGAGAAACTCTATGACGAAATCAAAAACTATCTGATGACCTGCAAGAAAACCAAATGGCAATGAAGAAGAATCGCATGGGAAAAAAGAAAGCAATCTAGACGAAGAAAGACTGTGTAGTGACCGAATGTTTAGAAGGAATAAAAAAACATGGGCTACGACACCACCTCATGGGACCCACTAATAGAAAGAATTATATGCAAGAAATGCGATTCAGAAACAAATAAACTATACGAACAAACTCTGGATGATCCACAACAAGTTCCGTCACTAGAAAACATCTTCGAATTCTTGAGAAGAAGATTTCAATCACTCGAAGCAGTCAACATGGAAAGGAAGTTGCAGAAGAGAGCAGTATGTCAATTATGCAAGAGAGAACATCCGTTATGGGCATGTAGTCAATTTGTGGCTCAATCAGTAGAAGACCGATGGGAGACTACAAGAAATAACCAGTTGTGCAGCAAATGTTTGACTTATCATCATAGAGATAACTGCAACACAGCAATCCGCTGTAGAGTTTGCCAGCAAAACCACCATACATTGCTACATCAAGATCGTCAACCAGGCACAAGACAGACCAACTTCCAGAACTCCAACTTAAGAAACAACTATCAAAGAAACAACAGTTCAAGAAATTATCATCAAGGAGCATATCACGCAGCCGAAGTGGAAGACAGTAGGCAACTTCATGTGCGAAGTATGATGTCAAGAGTGGAGGAAGTGAAACAACTAACAAAATTTTGGGAGATAGAAGAGGTAGGAAGCCAACAGCACAGTGCTCCAGTCTACAGTTCTCCAGCTTACGCTACTCCTGTTTACCCAGCACCTGCACCAGCCTATAAAGCACCAAGCTACAGCGTACCTGCTCCAGCCTACAGTCCTCCAGCTTACCCAGCGCCCGCACCATCATATAAAGAACCAAGCTACAGCGCACCTGCTCCAGCCAACAATCCTCCAGCTAACCCAGCACCTGCACCAGTCTATAAAGCTCCAAGCTACAGTGCATTAGCTCCATCATACTATGCTCCAGCTCCTAGCTATAAAGCTCCTGCAACCTATGACCACAGGGCTGCTGATGAAGATGTTAAAGGAGAATCCAATGAAATTATCAACAAAGTAATGGAAATGGAAAAATCCACCATAAAAGAAGTCGCTAAAGAACGTTCAGCGGATAGCAAAACGATTGCGAAACATGGCTCTATCTCTAAGGAGGTTAAATCTACTTCCGTTGTAGTCAAACCGGCTGCGGGCAAGGATGCCAAAGTAAATGAAGAAAAATTTGGTGCCATTCATCAAGATGGCTGGACCCAAGAGATGAGAGCATCCGAAAATGATAAACCAGGCTGGGCCCTAGAAATGAGAGCCGCTGAAAATGATAACGGGTCCCTCTACAAGCTGCTCTCACCATCTCACGTCAATGCCATCATTAAGGATGCAAATACCAAGTTACCAGACCATGTGTCAATCTGGGAAATTCCAGAAAGAACAGCCGTGGAAGAGGCGGAAGAGCAATGGGTGAAAATATACGGCTATTTCACCATTGAAGGCATCTCCGAGTTTACGCCCCTGAAAGCAACTCCTACACCTCTTAACATTGAAAATGGATCGTATTGGATTATGAATATATCCAATGAAGTCATGGCGATCGACTACAATGATCAGCAGTACAACTAACACACGATGAATTAAAGGCATGTATACACAAAAAAAATATTACGTATGTGCCCCACCCGCATTAAAAAACATAGAAACAAGCCCAAACTGCGTTATCGATGACATATACCAACGGCATAAAGGAACGAAGTGCAAGACTCAGAAACATACAGTAACTACCATGACCTGGAAGCAGCTATACAATCCGAACACCTGGATGTACATCACTGCACAACCAACAAACATAGCCATCACCTGCAGTGGAATTGGCCGAGAAGAAGTTCTGAATACCACCGGTATAATCAACTTCACCGATGATTGCATAGTACAAACAAAACAAAATCTCATCACACCCAAGCGAACCGACACAGTGTCGGTACTAGCTTCATATTCCAAGGCATCGTCAGCAGATATCGGACACAACAACAAAACTACAAGGTTACCACCCATCAGCAGTGAGGAAAATGAACCCATATTTACAATACACGATGACCTGACTCGCCTCAAGGTGAACGAACAACACTTACATCAGCAGTTAGAAAATATGGTATGGAGAAAAGTAAGACAGCATACCTATATGTCCTATACTCTGATAACAGCGATTTCACTGGCATGGGTTGTAATTATTGGCGGATGGATGCTGCACAAGAAATACCGACACCAACGCAACCGAAGGAGACAAGCAGGAGACCAAGCGCCGTCCGGAGAAGAAGAACTCGAGCTCACTTCAGTCAAGGAGCTAGAACCCCGAGAGAACTACCACAACGGAGGCGGGCAGGATGTCTAAACGACATTTTTTCGAAAAAATTTCATTTTTTTATATATTAGCATATTTACATTAATCTACATGTAACAACCGTATGATTATGTATCTAGCAAGGTCATCATTTTATTAGTAGTATAATAACATAAATAGCTGCTTACGAACAGCACAAATTCTGACCTAAGTTGAGGGAAACTAACTTAGTTGGCCGTACGATTTGTCACAGCTAAGTAAGAATCTGACCCCCCCCTTGCCCCTGCTAAGGTACCCGGATTTCTGTCTGAGATATCTTGGCTAACCTAAGTTGAGCAAAATTTGACATTTTTTATCGTTTTGGGGAGTCGTGCGTGTTCGATCAAACAACTTAGCACAGGTCAGAAACTAACTTTAACTTAGGTAAGGAAAGTGGTTGTTCGTAAACAGCTAATATTACTCATGTAAATAAAGCATGTCTCAGCAATGTCACGGTAGCAAGGCTATACCGAGGAGTTTGGTACAACATCACGAAATGACCTACACTAATTTGTATAAATTGTGTATTCTGAAATTAATAAAACCAGTATTGTACAGTTGTTAAATCGTATTTTACTCAACTTAGGAAACTAGGGAATAAAAGGATTAGGAAAAAACTTCCCCTAATTCCTTTCAAGATAAATGATAAATAATGATTCAGGACACAGAGAGGCCGATGCACCGTATGATTCAGAAAGACGGCGTTAAGTATCGTAAGGAACGCATACTTGTAAGCGCGCTTAATAATCGATTAAAAAACCACTATAAATAATTTAAAAAAATTAAATCTTAGTTAAGGATATTATTACCTATTGTATAAAGAATTAAAAAATCTATGTTTTATATTTTATTTGTTTTCTTAATAACAAAAGTACCCAAATTTAAGATTTTTCGAACTTTTAAAAATTCATATTTTCAAAAGTATTTACCTTAGCGTAAAAAATCGTTAAACCTTTTTTTATTAGTATTTCAATAAAAAATATGACAAAAAATTTGTCTGGTTAAAAAAAACCATTCCTTGGAATTTCGGTTTAAACAATAGGGCACCAGGTGACGCCATAGCAACATGCATTTATATCATCAGTAGGGCAATTTAAAGAGGTGGAAAAGTTTTCGGTACTCATGCACCGATTTCTCCTAGACTATTAATAATTAGACTTGCTTAGAGTAAATTTAATTTAAAAGGTTTAGAATTTCAATTTTCTTTTGTTTTTGCTTAAAATTTTTATAAAATATTTTTTTCTTAAAAATTTTCATGTTTGTTAAAAATGGAACAATTTAACAAAAAATTAAAATATTTCTTTTTCGATTTTTTATATTTCTTTAAAAATTTGCAAAATTTACAAATATTTTTTTTTAGTTGTCAAATATTTAAAAAGTCTATTTTTTAACAATTTTTTTTTTCGTTTTGAAAAATCCAAAAATTGATATTTTTCATTTTTTTACTTATTTTCCATTACACGTAGAATATGAAACAAATCCCTAGACTTTCCTAAACTTTAATGGGTGCATTTTATTGAGGAAAGACTTAAAAAATACCATTTTTTTAAAACTTTAAAATAAAATTTAACACCCAATTTTATTTATGGATTTATTTTAAAGGATTCGTTAATGCACCGTTAAATATACAGTATGCCCGCGGATGCGGTTAAAAAGAGAACAAATGAACCAAAAATTATTAGATACGAAAAAAAGTCATTCTTGATAAAAAAAAATTCTGCTTGTCGAAAAAATATGAACTACAATAAAAAAATAGATTGTTATCATACAGAGGCGTCTCAAAAATGCAAAAACACAAAATCGAGCAAGAGCAAACAGTCATTTTTTGACCTTTTAACGTGAAATATTTAATAAAAAACTTGCTCCAAATTTACTTCTTACCCTGATTCCGAACTTACTGAAAAAAAATTAAATTTATGAAAAATTAAAAAAAAAACAACATTTTTGCAAATAGGTACGCATTTTACTACTTTTACTTGATTATTACCTTTACATTACTAAACATTAATGAAAATAAATATTATGGAAAAAATGGAACATGTAAAAAAAATGTATATGTAAAATACGTACTTGCAAAAATGTTGTTTTTTTTTATTTCTCCTAAATTTAAATTTTCTTAAGTAAGTTCGGAATCAGGATTAGAAATAAATTTGGAGCAATTTTTTTTTATTATTTTCAATAAAAGGCCAAAACGAGGTTTGCTCTTGTTTGATTTTATGTTTTTGCATTTTTGAACCCTGGTAACTCAATTTTCTGATTGTAGTTCATATTTTTTCAAAACAGAATTTTTATCAGGAATGACTTTTTTTCGTATATTTTCATTTGTCCTCTTGTTAACCGCATCCGCGGAAATACTGTATATAAGAAAATGAAAAAAAAAACACCACAATTTCTCTATTTTTTATAGCCAAAAGCAATTTTTAACAATAACTGCATTTTTTTACTTAATTTAAATATTTCAAAAAAGTTGCACAGAAGTCAGTGGCGTACATTTTTTTTAGAAATATTCGTTTAAGTGCCGGTCGAGACGCTTCTGGATCTAATAAATTTATTTATGTTAGGCCTAAATTAGTTCTTTAACGCTGTTAATACCACCTTTTAATTACAACTAAATTGGGCATAGAAGGATACTTAAAAGATTTACTTAAAATCTTTTTTTTTTTAAGTTTAACAACCTGTATCTTAAAAACGAAAAATTTGCGGACCCATATTTATATAAATTTTTTGTCCTAAAATTATTCAAACAATCGCATGTTAAATGTATTATGCCTGTTGAATTAACACCCTGTATATAATAAAGTAACATTTTTTTTACAAAAATGAAGACGAATTAGTAAACACAACTTTAAAGTTCATTTATTAGTAACTGTAAAAGTCTGTACATTAAAAAAAAATCTTAGATGGTACATTCTTTAAGAATTTGACTACCATAAAGAAGGTACTGTCTAATCTAACTAAAAGAGCTTGTGTAAAAAAGTTATCAAAGTGAAAAAAAGGAAGGATTTGATTTTTTTAAGCGCTTCCAGAAAAAAATCTAATTTGAAAAGTGACTTTGTATTTTATCGTCGAATCACAAATTTTAAACAAATATTTGTCTTTTTCTTAAAATTAAAGGCATCTGAAATATTTGCATAAAACAATTTAAAGTATAAAAATTTGAATCTTAGAGACCTTAGAGATGATCCGTGACATACTTTCATGCCAATTGGTGTAACTGCTTCGTACAGTACGGTCCACTAATTAGATCCCCAACCGCTGTGTTCACACGTCGTTGTCGTGGTTTGTTCCCAGTAGGATCTTTTGGAACATGCGCTAGAGTTGCTGGTTATCGGCAACCCTTTTGGCTAGCGTATGGAACGGGATCCAAAGCTAAGATGAACACAAGGCTTAACTCATCAACTCAAATGGCATCCTGTGCCTTAAACAGGTGTCTCCAACGGTGCCTTTGAGATACAGGTCGACCTATCACAGTATCTAGCCTTACTGCGGGGCTCTGCCGTGGTGGACTATTACTTCCCTAATAAAACGAAAGCGGGCAAAACCGCTTTCAAGGAAAAAAAAAGTGACAAAAATTTAAAAACGGATAAACCGTTTCGAGAGGTGCCAAAGGTACAAGCAGACAAAGGGCGCCGACCGAAATGGGTAAATCCGTTTTGAAAGGTGCCCCTATTACCGGCACCTGTTTTACGGGGAAGGGCTAATCCATCCCGAACAAAACAGGTGCTTAGGAAGGATCCCTGAATCCAAACAGAAGGCGAACAGAACCGCCTTTATAGGGAAAAGGGTTCCTTTTTTAAACAGAAAGCGGATAAGACCGTTTTTATAGGGTAAGGCCGGAGATGCGGCCTCAGAAAAACATCTGGTTCCTGTAACAAGGACCGGTAGCTACCCACGTCATCAGACCGGAAGAGGAGGGCATGACGGATAATCGTCTGCTTGTCATACTCTCCAAGAGACAGGGACACCAGAACACACAGAACACATATTGTGCTCGTGTCCGGTAGCGACAAGAGTAAGAGGAGATGTAAGAACTCTC
>JAHBCN010006064.1:0-51191 GCA_019359885.1 Listronotus oregonensis | reverse complement strand
AAAAAAAAACTAGCGAACAGAACAAGAAAGTTCTAACTAGAACCAGAATTGCCCAAAAAAAAAAGAGGCATTATTTTTAGAGGTTTTAAAAATTAGTAGGGGTTTCCCCCTGGGGGAGAAATGTCCCCCTTTTTGGGGGAAAGGGGTGGAATATTGTCTTCCAAATTAATTAATTTTTTTTTAAAAAGGGCCGGCTATAGCCCACGAAGATGAACACTTTTACGGTTATTACCCAAAAAATTTTTTTAAACGTAAAAGTGACTATGTTTCAATACTTTCAACCAAAACCCCAAACGGAAAATTCCGTTTAAAAAAACCCCGTTTAATAAAACCCCAATTTTTTTCATTTTTTTTAAAAAATAAAAAAAATGTCTTTTACTTCAATACTTTTATTTGATTAAAAATTAAAATGTCATCAAAGAAATACACAGGATAAGATGAACCATTCGCATATTTTTGATACCCCAAGGACTTTCAACCGGCCGTGTCCATCGAGAGTTTTTCCCGCTACCCTTTGAAAAAAGAAACAGTGTTGCCGGCAGGCCCCACTTTGGTGGATGAAACCGACAAAAAAAACAAATGTTTAGCCCCCCGTTTTGCTACTTCGGGGGAATAAGGTACAAGCGACAGACTTTCAATGTCGTACTTTTTTTTTCGCGGGGGCGGGGGTTACCGACAATTTTATTCGCATTTAGGAAGCATTGATGTCTTCGAACTGATTAAAAGCCCCATTTAAATGAACCATTATTCGTAGTAGTTTATTTTGATGTCACAAATATTATTAATAAATATTGAACCCAAATGGGGAAAATAAAGATTGTATTTGAAAATATAAAGGGTCGATATTTACCTGTATAAGGCCAAATTTTTTATGTTTAACTTGAAAAATCATTAAATTTATTATAGTCTTGAAAATAATTGAAATCAACGGGGGGAAAAATTTTTGATTTTTTTTAAAGTTTAAGTTTAGTTTGATAAAATACAATTTTTCAGCCTTTTTTAACAGTAACAACACCCCCTTTTTGAAGACTTTTTTTGTGGGGAGGTGTATTTTAAAAAAACTTTTTTTTTTTAATTTTATTCTTACCGGATGTTAATTAAAATTATATTTATAATTTTGTAAACGCTTGGGGGAAAAAACCCTTTTTTCTCAACAAGAAATATTTTTAAAACCTTTTAGCCTTTTTTGTATCTAGATCATTTTATATATATATATATATATATATATATATATATATATATATATATATATATATATATATATATATATATATATATATATATATATATTATATAAAATTTATTTAATTTATTATAAAATATAAAAAAATTAAATTAAAATATATTTTTTATAATACGATTACTAAAGTCATTTTAAAGTTATAATTTAATTTTATTTTTATAATTTATCTTAGAAATTTTGTTAATTATTGGAAACAATATCCCAGTTATGGTACCCAAAACTGTCCCGGTCACTCAACTGGGAATTTACAATTTTTTTTTATGCCAAAAACCTTATAAAAATGGGTTTCGGTCCTGGTCCCGAAGATAAGACTAAGTGTGCTCGCCTATAACTAGCTGATCGCATGAAGCAGAAAAAAAAACAAAAATACTTAAGTACCTCGTTTTTAGGAAGTTACAAAAAGTTCATTTGATCGAAATAAAAAAAAATATAGTCAAAACATAGAAAAAAAAAAATTTAAAAAAAATTAATCTTTTTGAAATTCAGTTCAAAATAAGTATCCTTCTGATTTTTTAATAATTGCTTTCTCAAATTTGAACAACCCTAAAGAGAAAATCGAAATAGACTTTTACAAATTGATTTTTACCAAAGAAAATTTAACGAGTATTAATCTTTAAAGCACAAAACCCTTATAAATTTTAAGTACCAAAAATAAAAGAATACAATATAAACCAAAATACAATGCATATTATTTGTAAGATTCCTTGTGAATGTAATAAATTTTATGTAGGTGAAACTTTCAGACCTTTAGACAAACGCATAAAAGAATATCAAACATATATTAAAAATACAGAATTCCACAAATTAAAAATATGTTTACATGCATTTAATAACAACCAGAAAATAAACTCGAATGCTTCTTCTAATATAGCATAAGGAAATTCGTATAAAACAACATATATTAAAAAAAGTGTAAAATATTAGGTGTTTATGGATCGTTGTAGTAGGTATGTTTGTTAATGAGAAATAGTGGTACACTATTTTACACTTTTTTACGTAAGCGTTCTTATTAAAGGTGTATTTTAGGACTAGGCGGATCCAAAAAGAGTAAAATATTACTAAATGACAAACAGACCTATATTATATTATGTATAGTATGAAATTAAATTAAAGGCTATTTTACTCATCTGTAACGGATTTTTTTTTTAAAATCAAATATAACATGTAAATAAAAGAATCGTCAATGGAAAGCCCATATAATAGTAAAGGGTATAATAAATTTTAATTCCCAAAATTTTTTTTAAAACTTTCACATATATGTTAACCAAAAAAAAACCATGAAAAAGTATAAAGCCCAAAAAATATGGAAACTTTGGGTCCCCTAATTTTTTCTGGTCGCAACTATTGGGTTGCCAAGTATGAATAGATAAGTGCATATTGTAGTTTCCACCCACCTGCTTACCAAATAAATTCTATAATAAAATAAAGATACGTTTAATGCAAATCCGGTGTTATTGGGTTGACTCAAGAAAGTTTAAAGGTGTTGGAAGCCCAATACTGTAGAACAAAATTGTCCAGGCGTGCAGGGCAGCGGAGAATAGGGGGTTGGCCCGGGAGTTTGCGCAATGAATAGTAGGTCAGAGCCGGACTTCCATAATTCTTTGTTACTATCTATAAAGTTGACATCATCAAATGTCAAATTTAAGCATTCACTGTTTTTTTTTATTTTTTGCACAAAATTGTTGGTTATTAAACGATACTACCATAGAATATTTAAAATTATTGTGTAATATTGGATTTTATATCATCTGATATAATATGGAAAGAAGCCTTCTATTTAAATGGTCGATATTTTTGTGAGTTTTGTATTTTAACCAAAAATCTTTGTAAATAAATAAAAACAAGATTTTTTAAAATAAATTTTAAACATTGTATGATAGTTTCATGTACTTATCACCAATTTTGTGATAAAAGAAGGGCAAGATAGTGTAAATGAGTTTAATCTAATCCTAAGATTCTGATTGTACATTAAAAAGTAAAAATTTGTATAACTGCTTTTTAGGCATATACTTTTCACTAATAACAAACATTCATGAGACAGAATAACAGTGGTTAAAAATGTTTAGTAACCTTTGGTACCTAGGTATCCATTGTAACAGTATCCGTTAAATATTATGTGTCTACAGTATGTCGAGCTTAAAAAGTTGATAATGTAAGTTTAAGAAACCAAAAATCTAATTTCTTTTTAAACATATACAGAAAAAGCAAAAAGGAACTTTAGCATAAAATTGTATTTTCTTTCATTCAATTAGAGGGACCTGTATATATTAAAATTTGCCTGGTCTGCCCAGTAATTAATAATTTTGATCATTTAGAAGAATGTACTAAATTATTAAATGAAATAAAAGTACCTAAATGTAAACCCTATTTCTTTTTAATAATCCACAGAACAACACAAACATTGTGGAAATCATCTATGACATTTTCATTATTTTATTATTCATAATTGATATATTATTATTTTTTCGGTTACCTAACGTTACGTCTCATTAGAAGCACCTAATTTAAATATAAGAAATACTTACCTAAAGTAAAAAATGCCGGGTATGTTACCCTTGGATTTGCAAGACAAAACCATACAACCTCTTATCATTTTGTTACGATATTATAAGTAACAAACAATAAACACAAAATTATAGTCACAATTTAATAAACACTAATCCCTAAAATAGGAAGGTTTTTATCAATCCAAAAAACTTCTGCAACCACAAAATAAAGGTACTCACACAAAGCAAAACAATCGGCGCAAAGGGCACAAACCACAACGAAAATGACGAATGATGAGACGACGACGGTTGACGATACAGCGCGAATCTACTTTCATACGCACCGCGCGCGCCCTTGCACCAAAAACCTTAGACAACCTAAGACCATTACGGCTCTCATAAAAGTATAATGTGTTGCCTAACTACACACTAATTTATCAATGTGTAAGTAGGAAACACATTAAATTATTTCGTGGAATTTTGTTACTGCGCAGAATCGGCGGGGCCAACTCTGACAGTTATTTTCATACTGGACTGGACATTTTTTGATCGAATGGGCCATAGCATTGGGCTTCCATACACCTTTAAACTTCCTTGGGTTGACTGCAAAAATCAGTCAAGCAGGGTTGCCAAGCTTTAAAATTAATATATTTTTTAAAATTTAAATTTAAAAATTTCTAACAGCTTTATAAATTTAAAAGAAAAGGTAAAAGACATACATGCTACTGTAAGTTAATAAAATATACAGGGTGTTTGGCCAAATTTCAAAAAATTCTATAAATATGGGTTCGGAAATACATAATTTTTGAGATACAGGATGTTATTTCTATTAATAAGAGCCTGATTTAAGCGGCCTATTTAAATTAAAATTATTAAGTCCAGTAGTGTGTGGTGTTATTGAAAATAATTGTAAAGTTTGGCCATGCATTTTTTAAACACCCTGTATACAGGGTGCCACAGATTCGAGCGCATGCATGGTGATATCGAAAACCTTAAGAGATACGAAGTCGGTTAAATTATGGCAAAGTTGTGTATTTGCGTAACTAACCATGTTCACTTTAGAAAGTTGCAAAATTTCGAGTACTTCCGGAGATATCCGAAAAAAATCGAAATTTGCCGATTTGGTTTTTATTTTTTTTTCAACGTTATTTAAAGAGATATGGGAAAAAGGGTACTTTCCTATGGCCACTTTTTAAGCTCTATAAAACAGCGTTGAGATATTTTCCGCACGACGTTTCGTTTTCGTTAAACCATCATCAATTTTATTTTTTTAAATACGACCTGGGTTTTTTATTTAGTTTTTTTGAACCCCTTATTATCCCAATAACAAAAATATATGACACTTAATATTTATTAACAAATATGGAACGCCCCTATAAGAAATGATGTGCGTTCCTTGTCTAACTCATTGCCTCTTATGAAAAATATGTTTATTTAACAGAAAAATATTAAGTATTATACATCACTGTATTTGGGATTATAACTGCTTCAAAAAAATGCAATAAAAAATTGAGTGCCGTATTTAAAAAAATAAAGTTGATGATGGTTTAAGGAAAACGAAACGTTGTACAGAAAATCTCTTAAGGCTGTTTTTTAGAGCTTAAAAAGTGGTCATGACAAAGTGTCTTTTGTTTTTCCATATCTCTTGAAATAACGTCAGAAAAAAATAAAAACGAAATTTGCAAATTTCGGTTTTTTCCGGATATCTCCGGAAGTACTTGGAATTTTACAACTTTCTAAACGGCATGTTGTTAGGCACCTAAATGCGCAACTTTGCAATAACTTAACCGACTTCGTATTTCTTACGGTTTCCGAGATCCCCATGCATGCACTCGAATCTGTGGCAACCTGTATACTGAAATGATACAGGATTTACCAAAAATACTAATAATTTTTATAATTTAAAATTTCCAAAATTTCTGAAATCTTTATTTATAAAATTAAGGAAACAAAATTAGTTGTATGTTAGTTTTGTCATATAGAATAAAAAAATCTAAATTACCAATACACAGGGAGTATCAACAATTATTAGATTTTTTAAAAATGCCTTGATAAAAAATACATGGTTACTTGATTTAATAGTTATTCCAGCAAAACTAATAATTAGGTAAAACACCATCCTTTTTTATTTTTGAGAATATTTAATATATCAGTTACAACAGACTAATATTTATTTATGTTTTACCTATCTATTATTGATCTATAATACCTTAGAAACGGAATATGTTATGATAGCAATAATACCTGCTATCACACCTAGGGCATTATAAGCGGGCATTATGATAATGCCCGCTTATAATGCCCTAATGCGCTAATATGGAAATTTTATTGCTTATCCAATTTTATTTCTCTCACAATAAAGATCAAGTTTATACAAAAATAATTTTTCTTTAAACAATACTAAAAATTAAACTTTATTTCCAAAATAAAAATTACAATTTTGAAATGTCCGAAATGGTCGGTGTTTTTTGTGATGGTAGCAGCGGTGGTAGCACTAACGCTATTTTGTATAGAAGAACAGTCCATTAAAGAATTTTCAATAGTCGATACGGAATTAACCTCGGAATTAACTGAATTGGCAATCATTTTGGCTACTTTGTTTTTGGATGAAATACTTTCTTCTATATATCCTTCAGCTACTGAAGAGCTTTTCCATTTCCCATGTTGTTTTAGCGTTTCAAACGAATCACCTGCCTCAACAAGTAAAGTTAACGACGTGCGACGCAAACAGTGGCCGGTGTAAGCTTCTGCATTATCCAGTTTTAAAAATTTTGCGATCAATGTTGAGACGCTTCCTATGGTATTTTTTCCAATGGGTTGTACTGTACATCGACCCTTTCTATAGGTAAGAAAGAATCTTCGCTCCTTTATTTCAGCTGGTCTTAATGTTGTGTACTTTTTTTTAATTAAATTTAAAGCGCCTAAATCTTCTTCAATGATAGTAAAACTTTTTGAAGTTGAAGTTTTAGTTCTTTTGGCGATTGCCTTGCAGCAAAGCCATAAACCAGACAAGCAAGAAGTTTTAGTTTCTGGTACCTTTATAACCAAGACTGTTCCTCTATCTTCAATGTAATCAATGGTCATTTTGACCAACTCATCTCGTCTTAAACGTCCAAAAACACTCATTACCAATATGACTTTGTGTACCAAGTAGATATCATCAGGAGCCTTCTTATTAAATTTAATTATTTGTTCTCCTTCCAAAACTTTAGACTTCTTCGGGACGTATCCTTTCGACTTAACTTTTAAAAAAGATATGAGACGATGGTATTGCGAAATGTCTATATTTTCATAGACCATCAACGTAGACCTTAGGGTGGAATACTTGGTCCAGAGAGAGTTCGGACTGTATTTTTCCGACTGAAAATAATAAAGTTTGTTAAACATATGTATTAAAATAAAATCAATAACTTACCAGTTCCTGGAAATATGCCATTAAAACGTTATCGGTTATTTGAAGAATTGCGTTCGCATCTTTCCAAATACCAAATATCCATCTCCAGATCATACTGTTGCCTTGATTTAACTGGCAAAAGATTTTCGGTCGCTTTGATGGCCTTTTCTCTTATATTTTGTGGAATTTCTTCCATTTTGAGAAATCGTTAAATAAAAAATGCCAACTGACTAACTGACAGAAACATCAAAGTCAAACTTAACACCAGTCATTATCTACTTACGTATACATGTACAGGTGCAACTTATTTTTTATATTGCGAATAAATAATGTAATTGTGTCATTGAAAAACTCTTTTTGGGTAAAACATAAAGCATTGTATGCACCACAGGTTTTTCTGACTATAATGCCCATCAGGTCGAAATCTATTTCGACTTTCGACCTTCAGGGCATTATAGTCCCAGTAACGCCCTTGATACATAAATAGCTATTATGACATTACGTCATAAGCTGTAACAAAACGATCTCAGAACTTACAAATTTAATTTTAATTACTATTTAATTTTTAATTCAGTGAAAACGGTGGTAGACTTGCCACCGAAATGTAGATAAGTATTTGAATTTAGGTTTTAGCGAGTTTATAGGGATCAATAGGGCTGAGCACCCCGGGACCAAGACCGAAGCGGTCCCAATGTATAAAGATTTTTGGCGAATATCCAACAAGGACTTTTGAAGGGAGTTTACCTGTTTAAATATATTAAACTATCACCCTGTATTTCTGGTCATCCGGAACATAATAGGTTTTTGACCGATAAACGAAATGATGGTTTCCGAAGTATTATTACCATTATCGATAATGTAAATATCCTATAATCTCTTCGAATGTTATTTAGTCATAAGCAAGAGGTCACTGGGTCGGTGATAACAAAGTTAACTCAATTATTGAGTTTAATATAAAAATGAAATAGTTCGGTAGTTTGGTTTTACAAAGAACTGCTTATTATTGGTAGTTTTATTTAGTTAATATGTAGCCATATGCCAAGTACTTGTGGTTAGTTACGCTTATTTCTTTTGTGTTGGTATTGAAACAAATATAAATGATGGTAGAAATGAAACAGTAAGTGTTTATTTTTAAAGTTTAACTTATGCTAGAAAATAAAAGTATCACACAAGATAACTTAAACTGCGATGATTTGATGGTTCATTATCTTGGAACACGGCATCGGCAGTGCAATAGATATGTTCTATATTGTAGTGGAGGATTTATTTACTGAAAATTTTTTGTTGGGTACACGCCAAAGAAAACTTTATAAATGGGTCATATCAGTAAAGAAAAAGCTTAAGTAGCACTATATCAAATGTCGAAAACGCATTAAAAGTTGATGAATTTACAAAAATTTAATATTAGGTAAGCAGGGATCTGCCCAAAACCAAAAAACATGGCAGGGGATCCACGAGACATAAAAGTTTGGAAACCTCTGGTATCAAAGCATGTTTGTAATTTAGGACTCACAAAATTTAAAATTTGAACATGTCGTTTAGCAAATATAGAAACACCTTTTTACCTTGAATAATTTTATCTTTAAAAATTCTGGACCGTTTTAACCTATGGGTGACGATGTTTTACACGACCTCTTTACTCTTTTAACCAAACTTGTGATAGGTTGTAAACCGTTTCAGGTCATTTTGATCCCCAAAATAAGAAAGAACCAGTTGCGCGTTTTAACTTCCTTGTGTATGTACTGACATAAAACCGTGCAAAGTCGGCATTTGCTTGATTGATCGATTCTAACACCGTCTGACGACAGTACAAAACTGCGGGATGACTCTACTGATAAATTTTTTAAAAGAATGTTAAACTTTGGAATATCTGAGAAATCTAATCAATTTACAAGAAAAATTGTCTTTTGGCATGGTATTTTTTGGTTAAATTTTTTTGAAAAAAATAATCGAGACGATTCTTGATTTGAATAGCATCCATCAACAATGACATTTGTCTAATATTATAAGTTTTAAAATTGGTATCTGCCAAAAAATATATCTGCGCAAAATGACATGTGTTAAAAAAATCCTGTCAATGAAACAAACATCAAAATTAACCCCTGACAAAAAATATCTATAAGAAACAACAACCTTTAAATATCATACCTGTCAAACCGTCATCTGTCAAAATATCATTTGTCAAAAATACATATATCATAATTTACGTCTGTCAATAATGACATATGTCAAAATCGATATCTGCCAAAAATAACATTTGCCAAAAAAGCATCTTTTAAAAATGACATATATAATAATTAACATTTGTCAGTAATGACATCTGTCAAAAATAAAATCTGTCAATGGCATTTGTTCATACATTTATCCTGAAAAATAAGAAAAATTGCTTGTTTTTATTATGACTTTTACAAATATTTGTTTTTAATTATATTTATTATTTTAGACTTTGTATTTAGGGTTATAGTGCGGAATTATTATTTCAAACTATATCATAATATATGAAGGCTAATAGGAAGATACTGCTCATCAACAAGTATGGATGTCAGGGATTTTTAGATATTTTGAACAGTCAAACCTATTTTTACTTAAGTGAAGGTTGTTATTCATATGATAATTTTGGAATATTGGCTTTCTTAGGATCGGAGCACAATATTAATACTCAATCAATTCAGTGGTGAAACGAATTTCAAGCTGATAACCTTCTAGACATTGTAGTAGGTCTTTCTCTGCCCTCCAACCTTCAAATTTTTAAATCCCATGCAATAAACTGCCTCTTAATTTACTTAAGACACTAACGGTTCGTTGGTACTTAAACCTTAGGTCTTGATGGACTGATCCCAAATAAAAAAAATAAATAAATATGTTTTTTTTTATCTTGGGACAGTCCACGTAGGCTGATGCCTAAGTACTAACGTACCGTGGGTGTCTTAAGTGTGGTAAGAGAGAGTTTGTTCATACGGGACTTAAATATTTGTAGATTGCGAGAAGAAGGAAAAACATCTGCGGGCAGCAGGTTCCATAGTCTTGACACTCTAGGTATGAAGGAACGAAGAAAGCGGGAAGTTCGGGGCCTCATTAACTGAACTGTAAAAGGATGCATAAAAGTTGCACTCCGTGTTGCTCTGTTGGGAGCTGCCAGAGGAGAAATTATTCTGGCCAACTCTCTAAGCAGAAGCCGTAAAAATACCTATAAAAAAGCGACAGATCGCTTACAGCTCGACGGTGGCAAGAAGAGGAAGCCTTTCTGTAATCGTGGGATCATTAACAAGACAAACGGCTCTTCTTTGGATGGAGTCCGGAATGCTAAGTGTTGTAGGGGACGCCCTTTCCTAGACATGAGAACAATATTCTAAAGAGGGTCTGATTTGCGATACATACGAGTGTACAGATTGGAAGATGCAAAATATTTTGTGGCTCGAAAGAGGAATTCAAGCTTTTTTGAAGCTGCCGAAGCTATGGATGAAATGTGTTTGTGCCAGTTGAGGTTATTCTCAAAAGTAACGCCGTCAAGATTAAACGACTCTTTGTTCTGCAGAACTTGGCCGCTCATATGTAACAGATGAGCATTGGCAGACTTTTTTCGTGACAGCGAAAATGACTGTGTTTTCAAGGCATTAAAATTAACAAGATTTTTGGCGCCCCAATCCAAGATAAGTATGAGGTCTTGTGAAAGAGATATCTGCATTGACCTGCGCTTGTTTTCCAAGTCAGAATTACATGGTGGCTTAAGAAATTGAATACTAGAGTGGAGGGTACTATCGTCAGCAAAACTATAAATGGGATTGATTGTGGAAGAGAGAAGATCGTTAATGTGTAGAAGAAACAGCGTGGGTGCCAGCACTGAGCCCTGGGGCACCCCAGCATTAATTTGGTAGAAGCTGGAAGAATGACCATCTACAGTAACTGATACACGTCGATTAGAAAGGAAACTGGAAAGCCAAGAGCAAAGCTTAGGTGGAAGACTGTAAGAAGTTGTTTTAAAACAATTATTATTCTCTTAGTGAAATTAAAATTAAAGAGGGACTGGGACAGTCCTTGTTTTAATTTAAACAATTATATTAATTATATTTTTTAATGCAAAATTTAAAAAAAAGTATTAAAAAAATGTTGTGGTATCCATTGCTATTCATTAGAATCAAAAAGATAAATTACTAAAACAATAGATTGACCTTTTGAACTAAAAATATTGGCATTGGAGATATTACTTTAATTTATGTATAAAAAATGTATAATTTGTGCTTAATATTACAAAATACGAAAAAGATTACAAACGTTTAAGCATTGCTACTGCGCATTTATAACCAACGATGGAGTATTTTAGTGTTTCCAACAAAGCAGTTTCTAATTCTTGAGTTATTTTACACGCTGTCAGGGAAAAAGTGCAAAAAATTTTCCAGTTTTTTGCAGATCTTTGCTCATCGAGATCTCCAGGTTAGAAAAAAATCCTATATTTATCTGTTCGCCAGTTTGTCTGTTAATCTGTCTGTCAACCTATCCTTTGGTCTGTCTGTCAGCCTATCTTTTGGTCTGTCTGTCTAATGGAGGCATAACTCGCGAAGCAAGTTAAAATTTACTATACATTTTACACGTAAGTGATCTATTTTTTTTTTTTTGAGCAACATCGTTTTAAGAGACTAAGGCGGGTAACGAAATTGCCGACAAACTAGGCGCACAGGCCCCGTTTTACGAACCGGAACCTTTTTGCGGTACAACTAGATGTCACCTATTGGAAGAACTGAGAGAATAGGAAAAGGGACAGAAAGGTACTCACTGGAATAATGCTCCAGGCCAAAGTCATCTCATAATCGCGCAAGTAAATTAAGAAAGCTCTTAAAAACTAAGGATATTCACTAACTTGTTGACAAGATACGGCCCTCTAAGGTATCACTTTAAAAAGATGGAAAACACCGACAATGACTGCTGTAGGTTTTGTAACAGATCAAGCGATAGCACGGAACACATATTATGCGAATGCATAAAATTAATACGCCAAAGCTTAAAATACCTAAAAGCCCCCGGATATATTTTTAATTTCGCGAAAAGTTTGGGAATTGAAAAGATTGAGAAAAGGTATTAGAGCATTCACAAGTTTTAGGGTATCCGCAAAAGATCTTTTAGATGGAAGTGGGAATAGCTCTACGTTGAGCTAATCGACCTCTTTATTATCGAACAATATAATACAATAAGCGTACAAATTAATATTTTATGTTGTATTAGATTATTTTCTTTTTTTTTGACGAAATGAGCTTACTTTATAAATAATTAAGAGTTCATAAGTGCATCCAAATGACATTTGGATGCACTTATTTTAGTTCAAAAATGTATAATCAGGAAAGATATAAAATCAAAACATTTGGTTTTAAATTTATTAATACAGGGTGGTCCACTAAGCGCGCGTCGGTAAATACTAAAAAAACCGTTGAACTTATGAGAAAATTTTCTGAGCAAAACTTTTAAAATTTTATATCTGCTACAATCCCAAATTATTTTCTAGTATACTAGAATACTAGTATAGTAGGTGTGTCAAAAGAGTAATATCAAAAATTATATTTTTGGTAAATGGAATACCCTATGTTTTTATGTGGCAGATAAAGCCTCTGTGAGTTCTGTATTCAACTTTAAATTTGTATGTGGGTATGATTTTTTTTAAAGTAAGTTAAAAACATACTTTTTTCAAAATGTTATGTCTCCGCCACTGTTTGTTAATTTCGCTGACAAATTTACATGTGATCTAATGTTGACATACTTTATCCTAAACTAACTTCATTTTTTGATTCAATTATACAGGGTGTCCAAAATATTTATTCAAACATCTCTATTTTTTATTTTATTTTAATTAAATTTCTTAAATACAACACCCTGTAGATTATTTTGCCGTTAAAAAGCTTTAAGTGTGCTCTTTCAGAAAACATTATGTTTGCCTTACCTATCGCACTATCGTTTTGAGATATTAAGGCTTTTCTGTAAATTTACACTCAAAATGGGAAATATCGTAGGAGGCATGGCTCAAGAAGTCGAAACAATTGATACTCGTTGGCATGTCAGTGTTAATAATTATTTATGTAATCTGGTGACATTTGGTTACATCTTGTGCATATCGTCTTCCCTTATTAAGAAGTATTTGGCAATTAAAATGAAGTATAACAGCAAGAATCAATTCAATGATTTATATCCTTGGAGAATGTTTAAATAATTGTCTTCTGGCATCCCGAGTATACAGTGAGAGGTTTTCTGAGAGAAGACATCCAGATGCAAGATCATTCCAAAGATTGATGGATAGATTTGACAGGACTGGAACAGTTAAGTACGAAAAGCATAAAAGAATAAAGCCAGTGGTAAACAAAGAAAATGAATTTAACGTGGTCGCATCCGTTGTTGAAGACCCACATAGAAGTACAGCGGACATAAGTGATTTGCTGAACTTAGGTCAAACTCCTGTAAAGAGAATGTTGAGTAAGAATAAATTTTATCCATATTGTGTGCATTTGAAACAAGCACTTGAAGGACAAGACTTTGAAAATGGGATAAATTCTTTTAATTGGGGTTTTGCTCGAATTAGAGAATATGTACGATTTTTTAACATTCCACAATAATGATCATGTGAACAGGCATAATTTACACTTTTACGCCGATGTTAATCCACATTTTGTGAGGACTGTTGACCAGCAACATAGGTGAAGTGTAAATGTTCCACATTTGATGGACACCTTAATGGATTTTTTTATTTTTTAAATAAAGATCTTGATAATCTGCTAGAAAATATACCACTACAACTATTAAGAAGGATGTGGTTCCAGTTAGATGGGGCACCTGCTCATTTCAGTGCTGGAGTTCAAAATACTTTGGATAAAAAATTTCCAGGCCGTTGGATCGGAAGAAGAGGACCTGTTTCTTGGACTTCAAGGTCACCAGATCTGACAAAACTTGATTTTTTCCTATGGAGGTACGTTAAAGAACTGATCTACAAGATACCCCCAACTACAGCAGCAAATATGCGAAAAAGAATAAGAGAAGCATTTAATTTACTGACTCCCTTAATGTTACAAAATGTAAATAGATCTTTAACCGCCAGGTTCAATATGTGTTTACAGCAAAATGGTAGAGTGTTTAAGTATTTAATAAATTAATTGGGTTTATGTAAATTTATTTATGTTACCTTTATTAGTCCTGTGTTCTGAATAATTTTAATAAATGTAAATAAAATGATATAAATGTATTATACAAAAAGTAGTAATATTATTATGCCGAGTATCAATTGTTTCGATTTCTTGAGCCATGCCGCCTAGGATATTTCCCATTTTGAGTGTAAATTTACGGAAAAGCCTTAATATCTCAAAACGATAGTGCGATAGATAAGGCAAACATAATGTTTTCTGAAAGAGCACACTTTATGCTTTTTAACGCAAAATAATATACAGGGTGTTGTATTTAAGAAATTTAATTTAAATTGAATTGAAAATAGAGATGTTTGAATAAATATTTTGGACACCCTGTATAATTAAATTAAAAAATAAAGATAGTTTAGGATAAAGTATGTCAACATTAGATTACATGTAAATTTGTCAGCAAAATTAACAAACAGTGGCGGAGACATAACAGTTTAAAAAAAAGTATGTTTTTGACTTATCTTTAAAAAAAAATTCATAGCTTGGCAACGCTGCATTCGACCCGCATACAAATTTAAAGTTAAATACAGAACCCACAGGCTTCATTTGCCACATAAAAACATAGGGTATTCCATTTAACCAAAATATAATTTTTGATATCACTCTTTTTTGAGGCACCCTGTATACTAGGAATAATGGATTGTAGCAGAGATGAAATTTTAAAAGTTTTGTTAAGAAAATTTTTACATAAGTTCAACGGTTTAGTAACTATTTATCGACGCGTGCTTAGTGGACCACCCTGTATATACTAAACCTAGGAAATGCAACCACGAGTAGAAGCGCTGTAACTTTGAGCATACTTTTACAATTTTTAGGTCTACAGATAGATAGAAAGTGATTAAAACTTTAACTCGAAATTTTGAAAATCTCCCCCTTTTTTGGGATCTAGTACCTTTTAACCCCGTCGATTTCGGTTTTTGGAACTACGCCCCAACATCTCTTTTCCCGTTTCGTTTCCCGATTAGCGATTAGGGCATCTGAGAACTCTAGGCCTGATAATGTAATGAAACAACAATTAAACAAATGGAACCAAACAAATCCAACACAGAAAAATCACTTAATAATAAGAAGTAAACATGTTCATATTATTCGGATTTCGATATGACAAAAAAAAACCTTTACGAAAAAAGTACTCGGAATGCCTTCCATTATTAGTGTACACTTTCCAAATTTTTTTTACAAGTTTTTAAAAAAAAATTCAATAAAAAATTTTGGTAGGTTTTTTTGTTACTTAGTTTTTTTTCCCCATTTTTAAAGAAAAAAATTTGGAAAGGGCCAAGATTTTTTTGTCCCAAATTTTAAATTTACCTTTACCAGGATATTTTAATTTTAAGTAATGAATAACTAAAAAAAAAACACCAAAAAAAAAAGGGGGTCCCCATATAAACCTCCCCGCCTTTGAAAAAAAAAATTTTTTTATATTAATATTAGTAACATTGTTAAAATTGTAAAAAGAAATCAAACTTATTTTTTTATATATTTTTTGTATATCAAACACCTTAATCAAATATATTATATTGCTTTCTATGAAAATCTTTTTTTTTGTCTTTATTATCCATTTTCCAAATTTATTTTTAAACTTTTAAAATTTGACTTGTGAGATATTTTTAAAGAAAAAACGACATTAAAAGAAGGGAAAAGAAAAAAATTTTCCCTTTTTTTCCCCCTAAACCCCCAAACAAGGTCAAACAAAATATGATTTATAAATAGGTCCATATTTCTGTTGTTTAAAACCCGATCAAATTTTTTCCCCGATCGGAGTCAAATTTTCCCCCTTCCCCGACCCAAATTTTTGTAAACTTTTTTTAAAATGACATCCCCCAACCAGTAGGTTGCAAAATTACCTGTTCACCATTATTACTCTGTTCACCCATTATCTTCAACCCCCCAAAACCCCCCCAAAATACTATTTCTTAAAAAAACCCCCAAAAAAGTCCCAAAACAGCAACCAACCCCCCCCTTTTTTTCCAGGTTATGAACTCATTTCTTTTTTTCGACCCCATGGCGGCTTTTTTTCCCGTTCGCAACGACCGGCGTGGGGGGGTTTTTTAAAACCTCGAATCGGGAAAAACCTGATATTCTTAAAATTTAAATTTACTTTAAGATCTTCTACTAAATTCATCTGCTGTATATACCGGCCCCCCTCGAAAAATTCCCCCACAACGGTTTTTGATTTCCTTTCAATAAAGATCGACAAAAATTATTTCCCTTTTTCCCTTGGGAATTTGCCCTGGGGGGGTTTTAATGTTCATTAAAAAGGATTCTAGGCCCCAAAAACGTCCCAAAGGGAGAGCAGCGAAAAATTTAAAATCACCCCGCTCCCAATCAAAGGGGAAACCCACCTCTTTCCTGGGTTCCCACCCTAATTCTAACCCCCAGATCTCTTTTTTTTACCCCCGCTCTATCGGGATCAAAAGGGTCCCCCCTTTGGGGCTCTAATGGTTTTCAGTATAATACTCCCCTATTTTTTTTAAAATAAACACCGCCCCGAATCATCTGGCACTTTAAACGGCCGACTGGGATGGTCTAAAAATTTCTTTGCCAGCTCCCCCGGTCCACCTGGCACTCACGATCGTTAAAAATAAAACAAATTTCCAAAAAAAAATTCAACTAGGCATTAGAACACCAAAAAGCCCCCAAAATTTAAAACCCCGTGGTTTTTTAAACCCCGTGGGAAAATTTTAAAAATTTTAAAAAAAAAAGTTTCTTAAAAACCCCGCCCCAAAAAGCGGGGTCTCGAAGCAAGAAATATATAATCAGACCATCTCAATAAAAGACCTTTTTTAAAAAACAATAAAAGATAAAGTTTTTCTTGCTCAAATGGCAGAAAAACTTTTTTGGGCCTTTCCCAAAAAAAATTTTTGTCAGAATTTTTTCAAAAATTTTTTCCCCCCTTTTAAACTCTGAAGAGGGGAAATTTTCTCCCCCAAAAAAAAGCCAACTTTTTCCCAAAAAATTTGCTAATTCCCTTGATCCTCATTTTAAAACCCTTTTCCAAAATTTTCCCCCCTTTTTCTAAAATGAGGGTAAAATTTTTTGAGTCAAACAGATCAAGCGTTTTTTTTTTTCTCTTAATACAAAAAAAAAGTCGGGCTGGATGGCATACCGCAATCGTTTTAAAAAAGTTTCCCCCGACTTCCCCCATTTTAAAATCGCCTCTTTCGAATCTCTTACGACACGGGCTTTTAAAAAACCAGTTCCCCCTTTCCCCCCAAAAAAAGGCCCAAAAAATCCCCCCTTTAACTTAGACCTATATTTTTCTTTCAGTTGTTTGCAAGGTAAGGGAAAAAATTTTATTAATTCCCCCCTAAAAATATCGGAAAAAAATAAAATCTTAAAGATGAAAAATATGGATTCCGTCACAGTAGATCCCCTGTCTTCTTTTTCCCTTTTTTTCCCCAAAAAACCCCAATCCCTTTAGTTTTTTGGGAATCCCCGATCGTTGCTCTTGACTACCAAAACTTTCGATCAGGTCTGTCATGATGGGCTTCTTCCTTCCCCTTTTTGGGGTTTTTTCTAACTTTTCTCTTGGCTTTCAGTTTCCTTTCAATCGACGTTATCAGTTAGTGTAGATGGTTATTTTTCCCGCTTCTACCTTTTAAAAAAGGGTCCCCCGGGCTCAAAAGGGGGGGGACCCCGCTGTTTCTTCTACACAAAAGATCTTCTTCTTCCACAATCAATCCCCTTCATAGTTTTTCTGACAAAAGTCCCCCCCACTCCCCAGTATTCAATTTCTTAACCAGTGTAATTCTTATTTTTAAAACAAGCGAATTCAGTATCTCTTTCAAGACCTCAAAAATTATCTTGGATTGGGGCGCCAAAAATCGTTTTTCAGTTTAATGCCCAAAAAAACAGTCAGTTCCTGTCGGAAAAAAAAAAATGCGAATGCTCATCCCTTTATGAGCGGCCAAATTCTGCAGAACAAAAAAGTCGTTTAATCTAGTCGGCGTTACTTTTTAGAATAACCTCAACTGGCACAAACACATTTCAACCAACTTCGGCGGGTTTAAAAAAATTGGGGTTCCCCTTTAGCCAAAAAAAATTTCTCTTTTTTTAATTTTCACTCTGTTTTCCCCCAAAAAACCCTCGGGGAAAAATTTTTCTATTTGGGGAATGGCGTCCCCTACAACACTTAGTCTTCTGGACTCCATTCAAAAAAGAGCGTTCGTCTTATTAATGATCCATCGCCCCACAAAAAGGCTTCCCCTTTTTTGCCCATCGTCGAGCTGTGGGGATCTTGCTCTTCTATAGGTATTTTCACGGCTTCTGCTCAGAGGTTTTGGGTATTATTCCTTCTCTGGCAGCTCCCAACAGAGCATCCTTTTACAGTTCAGTTAGGGAGGCCCCGAACTTCCCCTTTCTTCTCCTTTATTCGTAGAGTGTCAAGACTAATGCATATAAATGTTACTAAGGCGCTTAGAGCAAAAGTGGCCCAACTCATAAATTGCAAATTTAAGTATACCATATAAACTATTAATTTCTGCGTTTGAAGTCAATTTTGCACATTATAAAAAATGAAACGCGTAGAAAATTTTAGAATGTCAAAAAAAAGGTTTAATGACAATTAAAATAATATCGAAGCAAGTATACATGATTTGTACGATCAAATTACGGCTATGGAAACGAAAGTATAGTTAATTAAAATATTTGATCAATTAACGGAATCTTACTCTTTTATTAAAAATTAATTAAACAATATTTTAAATGCTATATTGGGTTAGGCCACTTATGCTCTGGGCGCCTTTATTGTTTTTTATAATTTATAAAAAAATATATATGTAGTATGAAGTACCCAAAATCATGATGTTTAATATTGACTGATCTCTTAATGTATTTGTCAAAAGGTTACATTAAATATTGAATGATAATGTTATCTTGTCGGTATTACCATTTTAATAATTCAACGAGATACTCAGTATCTAATATTTTGAAGTATCTAAAATAAATATACGTGTTGCATGTAAATTGCTCACACCAAAAAATCTAGCCTTAATAAGTTCAATTAGATATAACTTACTTATATATTATTATTATTATATGTAACCTAGCTCTTCCAATACGTCCGCAAATCCAGCTTGGCCCATGGGATGTATTGGAGTAAAAGATCCTAGAAAAATTGCATGTTTTTTCATTTCTTTGAAATCTACTTGAGCTTGTGCAAACTTTTTTTACACACTTTCTGTTTGTTTTCGTTCTTTTTTATTTAAAAAAAAAACTAAATTATTTATTATTAGATCAATATCCACTTAAAACGTCTACGTACCTACTTAAATAGTAATACAATGTATTTATCAATTTATAATGCAGCTGTTAAAACAACATGCTTAAAAAATTATCTTTAATTCAGTTAAAAATTAGTTTAGGATAATATTATATTGTACAAGTTTTAAAAGCAACATTTTTCATACGATTCTGACACACCGCACGCACGAGGCGCAGGCGAAAAATTGTTTTTATTATACTTACCTGAAAATACTACTATTTTCAACTGTGTATAAAATACAGTAAATATGACATTTTCAGAACAGCGCACGGAATTTTTTCCCGATTCCTCTTTCCGTGCGCTTATACAAAAATCCATCCATGGAAACTGTTCATAACAACGATTTATTTATTAATGACATATTTTATTTTCTGTCAGTGAAATTTATGCCATTTTCAAAAAATGAATTCAGATTTGGAAGACATCCGGATATTTCCGATATTATATTACAACAAGCGGCAGAAGTGAGTGCAGATTTATTACCAGTGAAATCCAGGTTGAGATATGAACATGAATATCACATTTTTACCGAATGGCGGACTCAGAAAAGAATCAAAATTGTAAGTGACGATATTCTCTTAGTTTATTTTTCTGAAAAAGCCAAATCAATGAAGTCATCCACCTTATGGAGTCGATGTTAAAGAGTTGTTTGGCAATAAAAGAAAATACTCACAACCAATATCCAAACACTATCGCTTTTTTGAAACGACAAGCTGTAGGATATGTACCAAAGAAATCCAAGGTTCTTTCATTAGAACAAGTAACCAAATTTTTATGTGAATCTTCAGATGGACAATATCTACTAGCAAAAGTAATTTTAGTGTTTGTTATCTACGGCGCATGCCGCAGAGATGATTTAATACGTTTGAGTTTAGACGATGTGGAAGATAATGGGCGTTTCCTTGTCGTGTTCTTACGAGATGGAAAAACTCACAGGTGAAGAAGTTTTACCATTACCAATGAAAAATGCAAATTCAATCCCTGTACACTTTACCGTAAATACGCAGATCTCCGCCCTAAAAATATGGAAAGTAGGAGATTATTTGCTGCATACCGAAACCAAAGATGTTACGCTCAACATGTTGGGTGCCATACTATCAGTGGTATTCCAAAACTTGTTGCAAAATACTTAAAACTAAAAAATCACGAAGAATATACCAGACATGGGCTAAGGCGTTCTTCGGCTACCATGTTGGTAGAAAGCGGCGGTGATTTGCTCACTTTGAAAAGACAGGGAGGATGGCTTTCTTCCAATGTAGCAAAAGGATATATAAAGGAGTCCATACAAAGAAAATTGAAGTATCCCAAAAGTTGTTTAGGCCTTGTAACTTGGAAACTACAAAATCTGTAACAGTCAATCAAGAGAACCAAAACATACACGAACACTCCGCTTCAACATCTTTAGTTCAACAAAAAGAAATACAAAAGGTATTGAGCTTCAACAATAATACGAATTGTACAATAAATATAACCATTAATCATAACGGTTTCGTCCAAAATTAATTTTCTTAAATTTAATTAGCTTGTAATTTTTTTTGTTAATTTGTTTTACTGTTTTAAAAATAAATATAAATAATTGCAATTTTCTTAAATCATTTTTTGCGATGTTTTTTGTTTATGTTGTTTTCAGGTACCTAAGTATAATAAAAAATATCGTTCATTACACGTCCAGAAATTGATTTTTCCGTTCTTGCATAACTTCCCGTGTTTGGCTGCGCCTTACACGAGAATTTGTCACGCGCGCACGGAAAAATCGTCATTTCCGTACTGGTAATGAAATATACTATTACATTACCTTAAATCGAAATTAATATTTATAATTTTAATATTATTTTTTACTTTTTATTACTGACTCTAACTAATTAACATTTGAAAAAAATAAAATATCAACAAATTAGATATTTTTAAATAAATTAATAAAGAAATAGTTAATAAATATAAAGAAGTATGTATAGTCGGCATCTTTCTTATCGTGCGAGTTTAAAGGTCACCATACATACGAATCAAATTTTAAAAATCAGGGGTTACCAAAATGTTATTTAATTGAGCGTTTGAGAGTGACATTTTAGGCCGCGTATGTATATGCGCTTGGGTTAAATCTCGACTTAACATTCGGCTCATATTCATTTATATGAATGTATATGATATGATAAGGGATTCAGATTTTCTTTGATCAACCAATTATAAATTTCTCATTTTCTCCAACTTGCATTTGGTTGTTTATTAAAAATTCTAAAATAGTATAAAGCATTGTCAAATATAATTAAAGAAGATTCTTGCAAACTGGGTATTAACTATTAATTTAAGTATTTTTTAAACATTTTACATAATTCATATTGTCATGATAGTCCATACTTTTAGATTTAGAGAAAAACACAACCACCATATGGCATACCAGCAATCGTCTTAAAAAAATGTGCTCCCGAGCTTGCACCCATCTTAACTCGCCTCTTTCGAATCTCTTACGACACGGGCATTTTCCCAGAGAGTTGGAAAGCTGCACGTGTGCAACCTGTCCCCAAAAAAGGATCCAAAAGTCTCCCTTCTAACTATAGACCTATATCTCTTCTTTCAGTTGTTTGCAATGTAATGGAAAAATTCATTAATTCCCAAATCTTAAAGTATCTGGGAAAACATAAGATCTTACATGATAGACAATATGGATTCCGTCACAGTAGATCCACAGCTGATCTCCTTTCCTTTGTCTCACACAACTGGAACAAGTCCCTTGAGTTTCTTGGTGAATCCCAGATCGTTGCTCTTGACATATCCAAAGCTTTCGATCAGGTCTGGAATGATGGGCTTCTTAACAAACTTCCTTCTTACGGTCTTCCACCTAAGCTTTGCTCTTGGCTTTCCAGTTTCCTTTCTAATCGACGTATATCAGTCAGTGTAGATGGTCATTTCTCCAGCTTCTACCAAATTAATGTTGGGGTGCCCCAGGGCTCAGTGCTGGCACCCACGCTGTTTCTTCTACATTAACGATATTCTCTCTTCCACAATCAATCCCATTCATAGTTTTATGACGATAGTACCCTCCACTCAGTATTCATTTCTTAGCCACCGTGTAATCCCGATTTCGAAAACAAGCGCAGGTCAATGCAGATATCTCTTTCACAAGACCTCAAACTTATCTTAGATTGGGGCGCCAAAAATCTTGTTCAGTTTAATGCCTCGAAAACACAGTCATGTTCGCTGTCGCGAGAAAAGTCTGCCAATGCTCATCCCTTACATATGAGCGGCCAAGTTCTGCAGAACAAAGAGTCGTTTAATCTTGTCGGCGTTACTTTTGAGAATAACCTCAACTGGCACAAACACATTTCATCCATAGCTTCGGCAGCTTCAAAAAAGATTGGATTTCTCTTCCGAGCCAGAAAATATTTCTCTTCTTCCAATCTGTACACTCTGTATGTATCCCAAATCAGACCCTCTTTAGAATATTGTTCTCATGTCTGGGGAATGGCGTCCCCTACAACACTTAGCATTCTGGACTGCATTCAAAGAAGAGCCGTTCTTCTTATAAATGATCCAACGCTCACAGACAGGCTTCCTCTTCTTGCCCACCATCGAGCTGTAGGGGATCTGTCGCTCTTCTATAGGTATTTTCACGGCTTTTGCTCAGATGAGTTGGCCAGTATAATTCCTTCTCTGGCAGCTCCCAACAGAGCAACACGTAGTGCAACTTTTATGCATCCTTTTACAGTTCAGTTAGAGAGGCCCCGAACTTCCCGCTTTCTTTGTTCCTTCATCCCTAGAGTGTCAAGACTATGGAACCTGCTGCCCGCAAGTTTTCCTTCTCCTCCCAATCTCCAAAAATTTAAGTCCCGTGTGAACAAACTCCCTCTCACCACACTGAAGACACCCACGATATTGTTTAGCATTACCCGTGGCCAGATTAGAAACCTTAAAACCGATGGAAATGTCTCGGTAAAAAAATCTTTCTAAAAAGTTCGACTCTCAAGGATGACAACTTAGTGAATTTTGATGCAAGACATGGCTTTATACCCTTATAAGATAGTGCTAACTAAAGAACTAACACAGCCACTTTACCATTACAAGCATCGTTTATTTAGCAATTTCCTTCCATTTCTCATCCTGGTTGCAACGAGCATCAAAGATGGAAGGATCTTAGAAGAAGCTTGCCACTCGTGCTAGCGAAACGTCAGGATGAAATTCCAACCAACGACGGCCTTTAAGCCCGACTCAAAATTCTTTGAGTACAGTGCTTCAGGGTACACTTCTAAAAAATCGTTGATTTATTAAATGAAAGGTTTCCTAAAATATAATTTTTTCTTTATGTAAGAAATCGAAGAAGATTTTCACAACTTCAACTTAATGCCTTGGCCTTAAGGAGCTGCGATTTAGTCGATGGGAACAAATCACAACTGGAGGCTTTGACGATCAACACATAGTTCAATTCTTGAAATTACGGTAGTTTGAATCCCTAAAGTGATCGAAAATTGGGAATTTTTTTAAAAAGAAAATCAAATTTTTTTGGTTAATTTTTATCTTGATCGTAGCACAAATTGATACCGCAATGCACACTTTAGTGATCACACTGTATGTGATTAGATTTTTAATCGCTTCCAGAATACGGACCTCAAAATAATGTTTAGTAAAATTTATTAGGTTTTCTAGACGTTTTGCTTAAAGTTATTTGGTTTTATAATTATTTTAATAGGCTCTATGTTCGTGACCAATTTTTTAAGTTATTGTATTTCTTTTACAAATAAGCCTTAGTAACGTTTTTTAAAGATTATGACTTTCAACATAGGAAATTTTACATAGAAATAAGGTATTTTTAACCGGAAAAGAAACAACTGTACCATCTTTTTTTGTTTGGTTTTATCCTAACTACCTATAACATCTTTATGGATAATAATTTATATTTAATAAGATTCGATATTTTTGTTTCAGACCACAAGAAATGAAAAAAAGAAGACAATGCGCCCAACTGAGTCTGCTACTCGGAGGAATTTTTTTAATTAGCTTAGGATTGTCCATATTTATTTTTCTCGAATCCATATACGAGTTGTTCCTTAATAATGCATTAAAATTCACACCAACCTCAGGTAAGTACTAAGCAAAAAAAATAGAACATACTATAGAGTATAGAGGATAGGATAAATGGTGCGAGCCTAAGAAAGAAAAAGCAGAATATCGGTTAAAAAATATGTTTATGTTTTTTTATAGTGTCCATGAGGCCTAATACATTTATCTCATCGGTGCTTAAGGGCCTTTATGCCATTGTTGTAGGCTAATTTGGCCAGTTCTTCAAAATAGGCGTTTGTGGCAGCAATCATGTCTTAATCCAAGGCATTTTTTACTAGCAAGATTTTTTTTAATTCGGAAACAAATGTAAATCCGATGGAGCCAAATCTGGTAAATAAGGTGCATGAAAAACTAGCTCGAAGCCTAACTGATGAATTTTCCTGGTAGAACAGAGTAAGCCGGGACATTTTTCGTAAATGTTTTGGTTCAACTGGTCGAGTAAGTTGGCGTAATACTCTGAATTTTTAATTTTTCATTACCAACATAGTCTATGAAAATTATGCCTTTGACAACCAAAAAAATTGTTCCCATATCCTGTCCTGCCCATTGAATTGGCTTTATATTTTTCGGAATCAGTTCGCCCCTCAGTGTCCACTGTCTTGATGGCTTTTTTGTCTCCAGCGTATAGTAGTGATTCTAAGTTGTGTCGATAGTAACAAGTTTAGTTGGAGAATGCTAAAACAGTGTCAAACACTCTTCTGAGATGGTCAGGCAAATGAGTTTTTGCTCTGGAGTAAGCAATCGCGGCACCCATCGAGCGAATAGTTTTTTTATCCCTAAAACATTAGGTAAAATATGGTGAATTTGCTCTTTCGATATACCCACAGCCTCATTAGCTAATAAAACAATATGATCAAGGAGCCTACCACTCGTTTTCCAAACGGGATCAGATTAGGCTTTACCTTTTACCAATGTTGCAATAAAAACATGCACCAAAGTTGATACAACGACTGTTTAAAGCTCGGTCTGGTTTGCAAACAAGAACCTTGGTAAATGTTTCTTAATTTTGCCAGGCAGCCCATGCTGTAATATATTCTACTATCAACAGATACCTGCAAATTCAAGCTCCCGGATCTTTGTCTATAAATATCCTTTTTATGTATTTTTTACTTCTGTGTTGTAGAAGCCTATAAAGCATGGAGAATTAATGATCCCCCATTGGATTTGGACCTGTATCTGTTTAACTGGACAAATCCAGAAGACATAAGAAAACCCAATGTGAAACCACATTTTGAAGAAGTTGGCCCTTATAGGTAAAAAGATATTTTAATTATAACCTACTCAAGTTTTTTAATTTTCAAAATATTTTTTAAGGGTGAAAGAAGTAAAAGAAAAGACAAATATAGCATGGCACGATAATAGTACAGTTAGTTATAAAGTTAAAACGTTTTATTATTTTATACCAAAGAATAGTATAAGACAGATGGACGACGATAATGTCACTACTATAAATGCAGTTCCCTTGGTAAGTATAGATTTAGTAAGGAATGTACAGGGTGGTCCACTAAGATCGCGTCGGTAAATAGTTACTAAACCGTTGAACTTATGAGAAAATTTTCAAAACAAAACTTTTAAAATTTTATCTTTGCTACAATCCAAAATTATTTTCTAGCATACAGGGTGTCTCAAAAAAGAGTAATATCAAAAATTACATTTTTGTTAAATGCATTACCTACTATGTTTTTATGTAGCAGATGAAGCCTCTATGAGTTCTTTATTTATCTTTAAATTTGTATGTAGGTCAAATGCAGCGTTGCCAAGCTATGAATTTCTTTTTTAAAGATAACTCAAAAATATACTTTTTTCAAAATGTTATGTCTCCGCCACTGTTTGTTAATTTCGCTGACACATTTACATGTAATCTAATGTTGACATACTTTATCCCAAACTATCTTTATTTTTTGATTTTGTTATACAGGGTGTCCAAAATATTTATTCAAACATTTCTATTTTCAATTTTATTTTAATTAATTTTCTTAAATACATCACCTTGTATATTATTTTGCGTTGAAAAGCTTTAAGTGTGCTCTTTCAGAAAACATTATGTTTGCCTTACCTATCGCACTATTGTTTTGAGACATTAAGGCTTTTCCGTAAATTGACACTCAAAATGGGAAATATCGTAGGCGGCATGGCTCAAGAAGTCAAAACAATTGATACTCGTTGGCATGTCAGTGTTAGTAATTATTTATGTAATCTGGTAACATTTGGTTATATCTTGTGCATATTATCTTCCCTATTAAGAAGTATTTGGCAATTAAAATGAAGTATACACAGTAAGAATTATCTTCTGACATCCAGAGTATACAGTAAGAGGTTTCCTGAGAGAAGACATCCAGATGCAAGATCATTCCAAAGATTGATGGACATAGGCGTGCACAGGGTAAAGCTGGTGTGGGTGCCAAGATAATAATAATAATAATAATAATAATAACAATAATAATAATAATGTTGAATCTGCTAAAGATCTTAAGGTTCCTCTTAACCTAATCCGATGCATTGGGCGACTGATGTCACTTTGGAAATCAAGGTTCTCTATAACATCTGGAGCACAAAAAATTATTACCGAGCCCGTTTAAAAGGGGCATATTTCAGGGTGACTGACTCAGTCCTTTGCTATTTTGTATTTCTCTGCTTCCCGCATCCCTGTCTCTTCGAAAAACACGCGGATATTGCTGTGGACCACCTGGAAGACGTGATCATAAGGTAACCCATCTGTTTTATATGGATGACCTAAAACTCTTCGCAACTAGCGAGCAAGACCTACAACAGTCTCTTAAAGTGTTTCACGAATACACCAGAGATGTTGGAATGGAGTTCGGCCTCGACAAGTGTGCAAAACTTAAGCTAAATAAGGGCCGGTACGGGAACGATTTAGAAGCTGACCAGCTTGCCGATAGCGCGCTACTCCGACCTCTACAAAAATACGAGAATTATCGATATTTAGGAATCGACCAAAACCGGACTTAAGATGTAGAGAGCTGTGAAGACCGAGCTTAGAAGCAATTACAGCGACGTTTACGGAGAAACATGCTAGCAGTGCCTGTATTACTTTACTCTTTTGGAGTGGTTAAGTGGACGCGAGAGACACTGCGCGAGCTGGACGTCAGCACACGAAAAAGGATGCATCTTCATCGTAGCATTCACCCGCGCTCATCAACATCTCGTATTTATCTCCCACGCCACCAGAGAGGTAGTGGCCTTTTAAGCTTAGAGTGTATGCACGATCGACTGGCTTTCAGTCTTGCTTGTCAAGTTGCCAATAGTACTGATCCACTGATGCAACTAGTAAGAGCACACGAAATAGCTAATGTTGGAGCATTTCTATTCAAAGCAGCGTAGCGAGCAGCGGAGAAATTCGGTTTTAGATTTGCAATAGGTTCAAACGACGACCAGTCACTTGTAAGACTTGAGTCTAAAGCCGTAAGAACTGCAGTTAAAAGAGCAGAACGGCAGATGCTTTTAAAAGATCACATTAATAAGCCGCAACACGGAGTATTTTACCGAAACATAGAAAGACTCAATCCATCTCGAAACCTCACGTTTGGTTTTTAAAATCTGCTGAACTCAAGTCTGAGACCGGGGTTTCTTACTAGCATGCCAGAATGAGGTGATAAACACATTGGTATACTGAAGCCAGTTTTCTAACAATCTTGATACTGCTTGTAGATTATTACGGCATCGACGAAACGGCAATTTTGCCATTTGCTCCCGGCGATATCGAGACAGTAGTGGAAAATGACAACTGTCGCATATATTGGATTTATGCATTCCCAACTACGAATCAAATTCGCGCAAATAAACCTGATATCGTTCTCCTTGATAGAAGAAATAACTCTATGTATGTGATTGAGTTCTCCGCCCCAGCGGAAACTAACATTGATATAAAGGAACGGAAGAAACGAGCCAAATATCAGGATCTACTTGGCGAACTTCGGGGCTCTATCCGGAGTATAACATGCGATTGGTTGTCCAAAGTCCAAGGCATAAAGGAAAATGTGTTGGGGGAGCTGAAGTGTATTCCCGCATGTCAACACACCCGAACAACTGGTGATGAAAATGCAGTAATCTGTTGTACTTGGGTCTCTTCGTTTACTGAGGCAAATGAATTTGGCCGAAGATCACTGATCGAGCGGACGCGAGGAGTGGTCTTCGATACGGATGTCCTTCCGCATGACGCCCCTTTCTAAATAATAATAATAAAGTGAGTAAATCTGGATACGATACATTTTATACATTTGAATCTGAGGATTGCAATTTTTAAATCGAACCTTATCAAATAATAATTTTCATATTTTAAATACAGTAATCTTTTTCAGACTAATGGGGGTGCCACGGCACCCACGGCACCCACTGTGCGCACGCCTATGTTGATGGATAGATTTGACAGGACTGGAACAATTAAGTACGAAAAGCATGAAAGAATAAAGCCAGTGGTAAACGAAGAAAATGAATTTAACGTGGTCGCATCTGTTGTTGAAGACCCACATAGAAGTACAGCGGATATAAGTGATTTGCTGAACTTAGGTCAAACTTCTGTAAAGAGAATGTTAAGTAAGAATAAGTTTCATCCATATCGTGTGCAATTGAATCAAGCACTTGAAAGACAAAACTTTAAAAATAGGATAAACTTCTGTAATTGGGGGTCTTGCTCGAATTAGAGAAGATGTACGATTTTTTAACATTGTATGTGCCGATGTTAATCCACATTTTATCAGGACTGTTGACCAGCAACAGAGGTGGAGTATAATTATTTGGGGAGGCATAAATGGAAACCACATAATAGGGCCCCATTTTGGGATGGACACCTTAATGGGAATATTTTTAAAATTTTTTAAATAAAGATCTTGATAATCCGCTAGAAACTACAACATTTAAGAAGAATGTGGTTCCAGTGAGATGAGGCACCTGCTCATTTCAGTGCTGGAGTCCGAAATACTCTGGATGAAAAATTTCCAGGCCGTTGTATCGGAAAAAGAGGACCAGGCTCTTGACCTCCCAAGTCACCAGATCTGACAAAACTTGATTTTTTCTTATGGGGGTACGTTAAAGAACTGGTATACAAGACACCCCCAACTACAGCAGCAAATATGCGAGAAAGAATAGGAGAAGCATTTAATTTAATAACTTCCTTAATGTTACAAATTGTAAATAGATCTTTAACCGACAGGTTCAACATGTGTTTACAGCAAAATGGTAGAGTGTTTAAGTATTTAATGAATTAATTGGGTTTATGTAAATTTATTTGTGTTACCTATTATGTTGTCTTGTGTTCTGAATAATTTTATTAAATGTAAATAAAATGATATAAATTTATTATACAAAAAGAAGTAATATTATTATGCCACCGAGTATCAATTGTTTCGATTTCTTGAGCCATGCCGCCTACGATATTTCCCATTTTAAGTGTAAATTTACAAAAAAACCTTAATATTTAAAAACGAAAGTGCCATAGATAAGGCAAACATAATGTTTTCTGAAAGAGCACACTTAAAGTTTTTTAACGGCAAAATAATATACATGGTGTTGTATATAAGAAATTTAGTTAAAATAGAATTGAAAATAGAGATGTTTGAATAAATACTTTGGACACCCGGCCCAACATTAGATTACATGTAAATTTGTCAGCGAAATTAACAAACAGTGGCGGAGACATAACAGTTTTAAAAAAAGTGTGTTTTTAACTTATCTTTTAAACAAATCATAGCTTGGCAACGCTGCATTCGACCCACATACAAATTTAAAGTTGAATACAGAACTCAGGCTCCATCTGCCACATAAAAACATAGGGTATTTCATTTAACAAAAATATAATTTTTGATATTAATCTTTTTTGAGGCACCCTGTATACTAGAAAATAATTTTGGATTGTAGCAGAGATGAAATTTTAAAAGTTTTGTTAAGAAAATTTTCTCAAAAGTTCAACGGTTTAGTAACTATTCACCGACGCCCGCTTAGTGGACCAGATAAGCAAGTTTATTAGCTCTTGTTGTTTATGTAGTGTAACTTAGATGTCTGAGGTATATAACAACCTTGATAAGAGTTAAACAATTACAGAGGGGAATGCCACAATAACAATACATTAAAGGAGGATTAACGTCCGATACTAATGCAACAAAACAAAACGACATCTGACGGCTGCGTAAAATCATACTTGAAAGCCGCGAAAAAGGTGTAAGATTATTTATATTTTTTTGTAAATAAATATATATAGAGCTGGTCAGCACTGTAAATGACTGTTGGATGACATTACAAATGTCAGAATAACTTCTGGTTAAATCTCTTAAGTGAAAATCGGCGACATTTTAGAAATGTTTATGCAATTTTGAGGCGTCATAACTTAAAAATATAAGTAAAAAATCACCTGACAAACTTACGAGTCTAGGGCTTTCCCAATATACTTAACACTTATATATACTTTACTTACTTAAAGGCTTTATAGCCTTTTTTCTTTATTCACAATCACAGAAGACTACACAGACACTAAAGTCAGTTTTGCAGACACTCCTTGATTACTTAGTCTATTAAAAAGAACCTTTTTTTTAACTCGCAAATCATTAAAATAAAAAACATCAGGAAAAGACAGAAACAAACGGTAAACGGCAAGAAACGAGTAAGTTGTTCATCTTGTTACGTTAAATTCAAAAGTTGTTCTGCTAAACCCGAAAATCGAAAGTCTTTCGGCTAAGCGGAAAATTTGAATTCACCACCTTTTGTCTGGGTACATTTATCCATTTTTTCCTCCTTTTTTTTCTAATTTTCAACTAGCAGTTGAAAATGTATTAAATTTGCAGTTACTATTTTTGCAGTATTCTTACATTCAACTACACAACAACTATTATGCACTATCTTTTAAAGGTGCCGTAGCTTTTGATAGAAGAGAAAAGAGGAACAATTGTCGTACAGTCCTACTTATTAGGAGAGGCTGGCACAAACATGCTCTTGTGATGCGTTAAGCGACCGATAGGGCCCGTCAAAGTTGTATATTATTTCGTTTAGAGTTGTTTATAAACCCCAGTTTTCTTAAAAGAATGAGATTATATTTGATTTGTACGTAAAAAAATATCCATTATACAGTACACACTTTTAATGTAATAATTTTGTGTGTGGTTCAACTTTATCTACTACACTCAGACGCTTTCATATTTATCAGGTGTTGTCTAACGTAAGAGAAAATGTCCACCTTTTTATGATTATTGAGACACGAAGCGGCAAGGCTGTCTCTAGTAGATATATGCTCGAAGGTGCCACTTCTTGCATTGAAAATTGTTTCCTTCCAGACAAAAAAAAGTTAGTAGTAAGTAAAAAAGAGCTTAGAATAATTTTTGAAATTTTGACATAAATGACTACGAACGCTGTGCGCGTAACTTCACTGGTCGAAGGTCAAACAGAAGTTGAAAAAAGCACTATTGAGCTATTTTTTGTGATGCGCTTGCGATATATGTATTTCTATACTTTATTTTTACCAAGTTGGATGGTAAACAATATTTGTAAGAACCATAACCTTTTTTTCTATTTTTAGACAATAGCTTATCAAGCTAAAAACTACAACTATTTTACAAAGAAATTTATTTCCCTCTCAATGGCCAGCTTATCCAACCTATATGTGACCAAGACAGCCAGAGAAATTCTTTTTGATGGATACAAGGATGGAATACTCAGCGTTCTTAGCAATTTTCCGGGACTCAATATACAGGATAAATTTGGCATATTTTATGGTGTAAGTCTGACAAAAAATAGTTAAAATGGGCCAACTTTCTCAATTAATTCTTTTGGTTTTGTCCAATTGACTTTAAATTTTTTAGTTAATAAGTAAAAAAACACAGATGGAAGCACTGAAAATTAATTTATTTTATAAAAATGTAATAAACAACTGGCAACTTTGTAAAAAAAATATTACTTGGACTCTTTTGAAGTTGGAAAGTTGATCTTCGGAAAAATGATTATATATACTCTGTTGTTTAAACAAGCTAAGATGGGCGCTGTTCGATGTGTAGTTTATTTTATTCGTTAAATAAGTTCAAATATTTTGCAGTGATATTTTGGAGTATTAACTGTAATTGCCCGATTTGAATATAGTAAATGGATTATTAAACTTTATATTTTATTTTACAATCTGTAGTGTAAAATGTAGCTTCAAACATTACGATGAACAAGTAGTCTCGCTCTTGGAGTCAAGTAGGGGGTTCCAAGCAAACCGTAAAATTACGAACGCCTGCGTGGTACATTTTCGCTAACCTGCTTCGACCCCCCCCTCCCACTATTTTGCCCCAATAGTGAAATAGCGAGTGATTCACAATGTTCAAAGCTGCTTTTAACACTTTTCGCCAAGTTTATATGAAAATCGAAGATATACAAGTTGTAAAAAAAGTTTAATAATCCGTTTAACAGAGCTGGATAGAAATCGAATCCGAAGGTTTAGGCAGTAGTTCTCCACTAGTTTTCTCCAAGTTGCTTGCGCAAAGCGAGCAGCAACAAGTCTTCCACTTTTAAATGTCAACTGTCTTTGATCTTTACCGACATTCCGCCGGAAACCAAAATTTAGTGGAAGATTTGTCTCTACACAAGTGGAAGACAAAAAAAGTTGCTGAATTTTGTAGAAAAAGCAACAAATTGCCGCAACTTGTGGAAACCTTACTGGAAGACTTAAACGTGACTTAAAAATCAAAGAAAGTTGACAACTAAAAGTGGAAGATTTGTTGCTGCGCGCTTTGCGCAAGCAACTTGTAGAAAACTAGTGGAGAACTGAAGTACTACTGCCTAAACCTTTCGCGTCAATTCTTTGGCAACAAGTTTTCCACTTGTTTCTTTAAATTTAAGAAGAGCAACTTTTAGTTTTCTACAAAAGATCTTCCACTTGTGGCTCTAATTTAAGAAGAGCAACTTTCTGCTGACAACTTCTAGTTTTCTACAAACAATCCTTTGTCAACTTGTAGTTGTCATCTTTGGTGTAAACACGCCTTTTATACCGGGTGTTTCAAATTCGACTCTCACCATTGGGATCTCGGAAACTATAGGAGATACGAAGATGGTTAAATTGGGGCAAAGTTGGGCATTTATGTGACCAACAATATACCGTTTAGAAAGTTTGAAAATTCCGAGTAATTCCGGAGATATCCGGAAAAAAACGAAATTTTGGAAAATCGTTTTATTTTTTTCCTGGGTTTCTTTTTCAACGAATTCCAAAATAAATAATACATTTGCATTGTCACTTTTTCCGCTCTATCGAATGGTGTTCATACTTTTGCAACTCGACGTTTCGTTTTTCCGTAACCATCATCAACTTTTTTTCTTATGGACGCCATAGGGGGAAAATTTCCCCAAATTTGAATGGCCCTTTTTCTCACATTTTCAACGATGTATCATAAGTTACCCCTGTTGCCCGGAAAATCCGAAAAATTAACTAGAATATTTTTTTAACGTAGTTGGCTTTGATTTCTCAAATCGGTGACGTGTAAATGACATTCTGTGTTTACTGTCAGTTGTGGTGTCGTTAAAAATAGAATTCACCAATGAAGAAAAAAACGAGATATGGTAAAACTTTATTACAAGAATGATAGGAACAGTGTGAAAACATCGGAAGTGTATCTTAACTCGTATCCCGAGAGACGACAACCTCATCGAACTTTATTCAAATTATTGGATAGAAACTTCGCTGAGTATGGTTCGTTTGAAAGCCTCTAGACAACAAAATGACAACCGAATGGTTTAAATAACAGAAAATTACTAAAAACTAGAACTAAAAAATTATAACAAATGTTCAAAATGCTGCCCGTCATTTTCTAAACAAATCGCCACTCTTCTCTGTATATTATTAACTGCGCGATTTATTTCTCTCCTTCTTAATCTTCCAAACTTCCTAACGTTGTTGAGTTGAAGTTCCTCGATATTTTGGTATTCGCCTTGCCCATAAATTCGGTTTTACAACGTACCCCATAAAAATGTATCGAGGACATTGAGATCTGGAGACCTAGCTGGCCATCTTACCGGCCCATTATTTCCAATCCACCTGTCACCAATCCTTTCGGAAAGATAACCAGATACTTGCCTTGTGTTGTGAGGTGGAGCACCATAGTGTTGGAACCAAATACTGTTGTAGTTTGCTAATGGTAAATCGTCCAAATAGTCTTCAAAAGTTGACGTCAAAAACTGATAATACATTTCAGCGTTCAAATTTCCGTTGAAAAATGAGGTCCCAAAATTCTATTTTTATAAATGCCTGCCCAGACATTAAGAATCGCACTTTCAGTCAATTTTAAACCCGGGGATTGTTTATGCTCCAAATGTGTTCATTGTTTCGGGTTAAATATTCCCAAATTGGTGAAAGTGCTCTCATCTGTCCAAATAACATTTTCTAGAAAACCTGGAAAATCGGGTCGCCTTTGTAGCCAATCACAAAATTGTAATCGCCTTTCAGAATTGCCAGGGTGGTTTTTGCGATATGTGGATTTTGTAGCATTTGAAACCACTTTTCCTGATCTCTCTCCAAACAGACGTGTGGGAAGAAATATCCAAATCAGTGTGTATCTGGCGTGTGGATTTACCTGGATTCGTATTTATCTTGATGATGGTTACGGAAAAACGAAACGTCGAGTTGCAAAACTATGAACACCATTCTATAGAGCGGAAAAAGTGACAATGCAAATGTATTATTTATTTGGAATTCGTTGAAAAGGAAACCCAGGAAAAAATAAAACGATTTCCAAAATTTCGTTTTTTTCCGTATATCTCAGAATTACTCGGAATTTTCAAACTTTCTAAACGGTATATTGTTAGTACATAAAGACATAAAGACATAAAGACATAAAGACATAAAGACATAAAGACATAAAGACATAAAGACATAAAGACATAAAGACATAAAGACATAAAGACATAAAGACATAAAGACATAAAGACATAAAGACATAAAGACATAAAGACATAAAGACAATGGAAGTCCCAGATTTTAGTGTAATTGAAACCATAACATTGTCTAACAATTTTAAAGAAATCAAATTTATGTTAATAAATGTTTTTATTATTAGAGAAACGGAACAGGCACTGACGACGTATTCACCATGTACACGAAAAACGATAAAAACTTCGGAAGACAATTAACATGGAATTACAAAAACTACACAAACTTTTATAAGGGTCACTGTAACCAGATAAAAGGATCTGCCACCGAGTTTTACCCTTAAACATAAAGCCGACGAAGCTAGTTTTTTTTTCGTCGGAACTGTGCAAGTATGCCGAATTGGAGTTTGTCAGAGAGGAGGTTATAAAGGGTGTTTTGGGATATAGATTTACGGCTGATAATATCTTTGACAACGGTAAGAATAACTTATTTTAGTTATTTTCAGTGCTTAATGGTGTTGTCGTTGCTTAAGAAAAAACAAATAAAGCCATATTCATAAGATGGTTCAAATTTAATATATTTTTTAGGAGTTTAAACTTACAATAAAAAAATAAGTTTAAATGGTATACAATATAAGGCAGAATAATTGTATTTATTTTATTTTAAAACAATAAAAATAATGTGTCAAATTTTAAAGAAAAATTTAATTTATTTACTACTGATTTTTAATTTTTATATTTTTTCATAAAAACAACATTTTATGACATATGCCATCAAAACTAAAAGTTTTGAGATATTGGAAGTATATTTTATTCAAAAAAATAGTACAAGGAAAACATTGCTTAAGCAGGTGTAAACAATTGATCCCTTTTTGCAAAATAAGTTGTTGTTTTACGAACACTAAAAACGTTGCATTTAGAATTCGCGCCAACTAATCTTGAAGAGTGTTTCCCAGACTTCTTTTTTTTTTAAATATCTCTCCAAAAAACATATTTGAAGGAGATGGTGAAAATTTACCTGGTGCATTATTAGCGTTTCTAGTGCATCAAGTAAAATATTGGTCAAGTAATTATTGGTAAACAGAAACGGCAAAATAGGGTGGGGAACCATCCAGCATAAACCTTTCCTCTAAGAAAGGAATTAAAAATGTTTTAGTATTTTTCTTAACCTGTGGGTGTTACTTTTAAGAAAAACCTTAAATGGCACAAACACATTACATTCATAACCTCAGCAGCTTCAAAAAAGCTTCGATTTCAGTTTCGAGCCAGAAAGTAGTTCTCTTCTTCTACCCTGTATACTCTGTATGTATCCCAGATCAGACCCTGTTTAGAATATTGTTCTCATGTTTGGAGGATGGCGTCTTCTCCAACAACAGCATTATTGACTTTATTCCAAGAAGAGCTGTTCGTCTTATTAATTATCCCAGAACTTACAGAAAAGCTTTCTTCTCTTGCCCACTGACGAGCTGTAGGGGATCTGTCGCTCTTTTATAGGTATTTTTACGGCTTCTGCTTCAAAGAGTTGGCTACTATAATTTCTCCTTTGGCAGCTCTCAACAGAACAACACGTTGTGCCACTTTTATGTATCCTTTTACAGTCAAACTGGCAAGGCCCCGAACTTCCCACTTTATTCATTCTTTTCTCCCTAGAGTGAACAGGCTAGGAAACCTGCTACCCACAGAAGTTTTCCCTTTTCCTCGAAGTCTCCAAATATTAAAGTCCCGTGTGAATAAACTCCCTCTTACTATACTTCAGACACCCACGGTAAGGTTAGTATTTGGGCCTTAACTTGTGGACTGTCCTAAGATAAAAAAAAAGTGTTTTGCAGCGTATTTAGATACAGATTTTTTTCTAGGTGGTCCTGAATTGCAATAAGACAAATAAAGTAGCAATCAATAATACTTGGCCAATATTTACATATTTTAAATTGCTGCTTCTGATGTGCCACTTTAATGGTATATGGATTCTCATACACATAAACATGTTTATCGTGCAAATTGATTGCTGGAGAAAAATATTTAGGTTTCAAAACGGTGATGATAAAAAAAACAGAATGAATGTTTACTGATGACGCCATGGTTATAAATTTTCACTTTTTTATAGCCAACCATTATATCACTAAGACACCTTTTTTTACATAGTGTTTAACTAAACACCAACAAAAATTTAAATCATTTAGCATGTTTTTGAAGACGTTTAATATAACTTAAAATATTTGTTCCTCTCTGTTAGCAATAAATAACTAGGTTGACTTAAATCGACCGACGATATTAATCTAAGTCTGTCATAAAATTTTTCACTCATATTTTTTGTACATCCTGTATATACAAAATCTAAATTTTGGATTCTGCTCTAATCAACATCTTTTTTTCTTCTTTAAACTTTCACATCTATAATTTTCATGGTAGTAAACAACTTTTTTTCAATTTTTACGCTAGTCACTACTCCACCTCGACCAACTTGTTGTTTTTAACAATTTAATATCAGGGATTTTAGCCAAAACCAAAAAGAAGGCAAGTAATTCATCTATGGGGGATATATGTCTTAGCCTTAATGAACTGAAGGTGCATTTCCACCGGAATCGGCAAAACCGATCGGGGCCGATCGCCAAAGCCGATCTGCAAAGCCTATCACCCTCTTTACTGTTTCCACCAAATTGACATTATTTAGCCATTCGACATCAAAATCTCCGATGACGACGCGATTCTTGCCTCTGCAGCATTCATAATTATTGCAGCTCAAAAAAAGCGTCGTCGACGACCAAGATTTTGGGTTAGACCAAGTCTTCAAAGCAGAAAAAAATACAGTGCAAGTAATTTATACAACGACTTGACACTTGACGATACAAATGTGTTAAATTTAGAATACAGAAGTAACGGTGGTTTCAAAAACTTTTTGTCTAGCAGTGCCTATGGTCTTATCTGCATTAAACTCCTGAGCAATTTCCATGAAGGCGTTTATCTTTGTAAAATGGGTTTTTGGAATCCCACAGTACATTTCGAGAACGATAGAGCTCTATCAAGGCCAAAACTTGTTCGTTACTCCAGTTCATTATTCGAAAATTACCTATTTTCGCAGCGCAGTACCTACATACATCCGTGACTTCCGCCAGAGAACTGGAAAATAATAATTTGACAACGTACCAAAATCTCTGAGCCGATCGGCTTCGCGTTTCCACCACTTTGATTTGGCTCGGCTTCTTTTGATCCGGACCGACTTTTGGTGGTTCGATCGGCAACACGTTTCCACAGATTCGGCTTTGCGGATCGGCTCTGCCATCGGCTATGCCGATTTCGGTGGAAACGCGCCTTTGGGAGATACTAAAAATGTTGCATTGCACTACATTCGGTCATAAAATATCTTTAACGGAATTTCTTTTAACAAATAACGATAACTTAAATATGACAGAAATAAAGATGCACCAAATCATTTTTTGTGCCAATTTGGTTTTAATTTGCCGTCGTTACTGTAAAATACCAGACATTTTTTAGAGTAAACGGTTATCTCTTAAGGAGCATTTAGGAAAAGTTTTCGGTAAATTTGCAACAATGCAATTTATTGAGCTAAACCAGGGGTCTCCAAACTTTCCAGCCTTAGGGCCATACTGATTACTCCAGTAAGTTCCGAGGGCCAAAACCATATTATCATTGTTGCCGGTGGTAAGAAGTGAAATAGTCCCCTGATGAAAAAAAAGTCCGAAAAAGTACACAACGTTTAAAAAAGACTGCAAATCGGACTAAAGTCCGCAAAACGGCAACACTGCATATTATTAATTTTCCTGTCATTATCTGTAATTTCTAGATTAGTCGTAGAGTACGAGCCATGAGGAGTAACGTGACACGACATCTGGTGGACACAAGCGGAAATAGGTAGTACCTTCTATCGCTAACAGATGGCGCTAATAGCACGTATAGAATAATCTCGTTGGTTCGAGAAAGTTCTGGTGTCTTCCACTCACTTCTAGATGGCAGTAATTGGAATATATAAGAAGGCTAGTGGCGCAACCACAAGTCAGTTCCTATGACACTGTTGTTAAATAAAATATTGCATACCTCCTTAAAACGTGTTTGTGCGTGTTTAAGTTTAAGACATCTTTATAGCAGTATTTTGATTTGAATTGTTGCTTTTGTGTGTGAATTAGTAGTATGGAAAAAAGCGAAAAATTGATAGTGAATGCAGAAAATTCAAAGATCAGTGGAACATTCAGTATTTCGTAATTGAGTCCAGTAACAAGGCGCTATGTTTGATTTGCAATGAAAGCATAGCCGTTCTCAAAGAATATAACATTAAACGTCATTATGAAACAAAACATTTTCAAAATTACTCAAAATATACAGGAAGTTTGCGGACAGAAAAATTCGAAGCTATGCAGCGCGGATTGAAATCGCAGCAATCTTCATTTACAAAACTCAAAACTGATCAAGAGGCTGCAACTCGTGCCAGCTTTGTGTGGCTCTTGAAATTGCAAAACGTGGAAAACCATTCACCGATGGAGAAATGATCAAAGAATGCATAATTGCAGTAGCCGAAGAAATGTGCCCTGAAAAGGTAAATTTATTAAAAACTGTCAGTATGTCAGCAAACACTGTGGCTCGAAGGGTAGAAAACATCGCTGAAAATATATCCTCTCAACTGTTCGACAAAAATGGACATTTTGAGTGGTTTTCTTTGGCCTTGGATGAGTCAACGGATGTGTCAGATACTGCTCAGGTGTTGATTTATATTCAAGGAGTACATAAAAGCTATGAAGTGCACGAAGAACTTCTTGATATGTATAGTATTCATGGCACAACTACTGGTACAGATATTTTTAAAGGAGTTGAAATGGCCATTAATCAAAAGAAACTTCGATGGAAAAACTTGAAATGTATTACAACTGATGGAGGCAAAAACATGAGTGGGAAAGATAATATAAGATATAATCGCTCTTGTGTCAAAGGCTGTAGAAAATGACGGTGGTTCAAAACCATTAGTCTTACATTGTATCATTCATCAACAGTCTTTGTGCGGAAAATGTTTGGATATGTCCGACGTTCTGAAACCAGTCATATCAACTGTTAATTTTATCAGATCTTTTGGGCTGAATCACCGACAATTCCGACAATTTATTGAAGAGATTGGAGAAACTGAACTTACCTTATCATACTGCCGTACGCTGGCTTAGTTGTGGGAAAGTCCTTCAGCGATTTTTTGAACTTCGAGCAGTGATCGAAATTTTTTTGAATGAAAAGCATCGCCCTCTTACTGAATTACAAAACAACGCATGGCTGTGGAAGTTAGCATTCTATGTTGATTTGACAAAACATGTGAACGGACTGAATTTGGGATTTGCAAGGAGAAAACCAGGATCTTCCTGATTTATACACTAATATCAAATCATTCCGGAAGAAATTGAGACTGTTTCAATCACAACTACGAAGTAAATGTTTTTCACATTTTAAAACATGTGAAATATTCAGCCACACTACTGAGACTGAGTTTCCTATCGATTTTGCAATCGAAACTTTGAGTGCTTCGAAGATAAATTTTGATACTCGTTTCTCGGACTTTGACGCCATTGCGCATCAAATTAAGATTTTTCAGAATCCTTTTAATACTGACATTGAAACCCTAGCCCCGGAACTTCAAATGGAAATGATTGATCTACAATGCAGTGATATAATTAAGAACAAATATCAAAACTCATCTTTGTTGGAATTTTATAAGAGTCTTCCGCTGACACAATTTGATAATTTGCATAAATTTGCTCGTGGTCTGTTTTCTGTTTTGGTACTACTTATTTGTGTGAGAAAACCTTCTCCAAAATAAAGTACAAAAAAAATGTTTACAGATCGAAATTAACTGATGAGCATCTTAAATCCGTTTTAATAATTGGTACAAGTCAAATTAGTCCACAACTACAAACTATTGTCAGTGGAAAATCTCAATTACATAAATCTCATTAGTATTTCATAAGTCATTATGTTTGTTATAAGTTATGTGATTATTTAAAATGTATAAAATGTTAGTTTGATTCATTTCAATAATTTGTTAGTTACTATATACTGAAGTTAAATTTTCTGCATATTATACATGTCTTTACTCATTACAATTCTGTGTTTCTTTATCCAACTTATCACAAAAACAATAACAATAAGCCTACAAGAATGTTATGAGTTAGCGGAGTTAGCCCATGACCATATCAATGTAGATGTCATATTAATAATTATTCAACATAAAATTAGAATACTTCAGTAAACTAAATTTAATTTGCTATAAAAATTATTTGTTCTCTAAAAGGAGTTTTCAAGTATGCTAGCTCTCCGCGGGCCGGACAAAATCTGTCCGCGGGCCGGATGTGGCCCTCGGGCCGTAGTTTGGAGACCCCTGAGCTAAACTGAAGTATTTAGGGTCACCATTTTGTCAAAAAGATTATTTTATGGACGTCTGCACGTAACAGTGTTGCCGATGTTATGAATAATTATCACTCTTGTTTATAATTTCTACTTGGGCTGTACACTTTAATAAAGATAATTTATAAATATATTTATTTTTTTAATTGTACATAATCTGTTAAACATACGGAATAAATTATATAAATATTAAATTTTAGGTACAAGAGATCCCGACAACAAATGTTTCAACATAAACGAAGGTGTACCCTCTGGAGTCCTAGATGTGTCAACATGTAGAGAGAATTCACCCACGTTTGTGTCCTTTCCTCACTTTCATGCAGCTGATCCATATTATAGAGATCGAATAGAGGGTATGAAGCCCGACAGAAGCAAACATGAATTCTTTATTGTGATTGAACCGGTAAGAACATATTTATTCACACAATTGGGTTTTCTTGCATTCTTTTTGGAAAATAATGTAATGTTACTCAACAGCTAGCAAAGGCAGTCAAAATAATACTCGCATTTAGTGGTGACGTCACGAAGCCATTTTTTTAAGATAGATCCTGGATATAAACAGTTGGCGTTTCTTTTGGCAAATTTCAGGAGCCGGATCTCATACCATTATATATTTTCAACTGAGTCTTATTAAAAAAAAATATTTGTTGCAGACTTTTTTCGGGCATTGTAAACCTACATATGTACAGTGCGATCCATTATAAGTAGACCCCCAGGTTTTGGTCCTTTTTTTTATTTCAGAATTTTTAAACCAAAAATTCATTAAATTAGATAGCTCAAAGTTTTGCATGACCTAAAATTTTTTTCGTGGTGTCAACTATCACCGAGTAATCAAAAAGTCAATTTTATTTTAAAATAAAATTATCTACTAGTTTCTATCTATATTTTTTCATAGTTTGAAAATTACTCTAATAAGCTCAATAAAAATCAAGGCAGTTAAACGACTAGTTTTTAAGATATTCCGTCTCAAAAATTTCGAAAATAGTTATTTACATTACAAGATGCGAAAGTTTACTTTTTGGTGTGAGGTGGTTTTTAAAAGGGCCCCGAGGGCGAAGCCGAGGCTTTTAAACCCTCCGAACACAACTCCCTTTCGCATCGTGTAATGTATTATATTTTTCTGCTACTTTCTATGTATCGCATAATTTAATAATCATTAACATCATGTTTTAATAGAAATATCAAAGATTTTGAAATTTTACCTTTTTAAAAATTAATCCATAGCAACACGTTTATTGTTGACATTGTCTGTCTTTCCCCTTGTCAGTTTTTTGAATTATTGTTAATTTAGTATAAATCCATTCCCTTTTTAAAATGTTAAATGAATATGAAAATGGCATTCAAGGCAGCGGGAAACACTTGCGTGTGCCTCTTCTGCCAGACAAATCTAAAGAGAGGTAGGTACCATCAAACATATAAATCGTTTTCTGAATGGCTTGCTACAAAAAATGTGGGGCGGTTGACGAGAATGTGATGTTGGCGTATTTTCAAAAAAAAATCAGTATTTATCCCCACCACCAACCCCTCTGGTCTTAAATATTCCATGCTCAAGTTAACAATTTCCGTAAAAAAAAATCAAGATATTTCAGGTTCAAGAAACCAGTTGCTTTTATTGAAAAAAGTGGTTTATGGGGAAAAAAAGTCAAAAATTTTTAAAAGAAGAAATATAAAATTTTTACTTAACGCCCTGATCAAAGTTACTTAGCAATGAAAGTAATAGCCATTATGGGAGTGGCTGGGGCATGCCGGACAGACGAAATATACAGAATGAAGCTAAGTGATGTAGAAATAAGAAATGACGTGGCTATAGTAAAAATAGGGAGTCTAAAAATAAAGTTAAAAACTTTGTAGTAACCAACGATGAAGGCTCAGTTCCTTATGTCAGATTTCTACAGGAATATATTAAGCTGAGACCAAGGAATGCTCTAGATGAGGGGTTTATTGTATCGTTATGAAAGAGGTAAATGTGTTAATCAAGTAATTGGAAAGCACACTATTTCAAATGTACCTAAAGAAATTGCGAAGTTTTGAAGCTTGAAGACATCAGTAGATACACTGGCCATTTTTTAGAAGAACGTCAATACGTTCCTTGCCAATGCTTCGGATTCGATTTTTTTAAACAAAGGCATGGAGGTTGGAGGTCTTCTTCTGTTGCGGGGGGATATATTGCTGAATCCTATAGTAATAAGGGGGAAAATTTTTAAAGAAGATTTTTACAAAAATTCTACCAATATTTCCTCTAATAAAGTAAAAAGTGAAAAATGAATATTAACGTAGTTAAAGGTAATAACGATACCCCAACAACAAATTTAAAAACTGTTAATTTAAGTATTATTCCCCCAAAATTTCTTTTGTTAATTTCAAATTACAAATTTAAATGTTAATACCTAACCTAGTTTTTAAAATATTTTTCATAAATAAGTTACTTTTTATAAATAAATACTTTCGTAGCTAGCAACGCTTAGCAACCAGGGTAACACGAAGGTTCTCTTTCGTTATCATTCGCGTTGCTAGGACCACAAAGTTTTCTTATTTATACAGTAGTAGAAAAAAAATATTTTTTCACATGGTGTACGCAGGTGATAGTCCAGTACACAGCGGTTAAAAACGGTAAAACCTGGAAAAATTACAGAACACCTCCGATTTGCATAAAATTTGGATTTAGGTTCTGCTAGACCTAAACTTCAAAGTCTTGCCAATGCCGTTGGTTGCTTATTATTTTTAAGGGTAAAAACTACCCCTATTAGCGAAAAAATAAAATACAATCCATTTAAGCATAAAATTAATTAAAATTATATATGAACGTGTTTAGTAAACATAAACATACACATATGTGTATATTTATACAATATACAGTGTGTCCCAGGATGAGCGAATTTATACGTAAAAATGACAAAAAATTTTGGGGTTGAAATTTGACCGTTTGGCATCCAGCCCTGCTTGATTAAAAAATAAAATTTAGCATATTTTTTTTATTTTAAAAATCAAGCATGCCTTGATACGAGCATTTTTAAGTTTTTGAGTAGGTAAGTAGTATTTCTAAGCAAGATATAAAAAAGTTTATAAAAAAGTTGTTTTTGAATGCAAAATTATGCCCGAATAGCGAATTTCATAACCATAGGCCTACTTTGATTTTTTTTCGTTTAAATTATTTTTTATTAAATATGAATAAAAAATTAATTGATACACCAAACGTAAAAATCAAAATAGGTCTATGGTTATAAAATTCCGTATTTCGGGCATAATTTCATTCCCCAACAACTTTCTTATAAACTTTTTTATATCTTGCCTAATACTATAAGAGCCCAAAAAAAGCTCGTATCAAGGCGTAGCGGTTTATAAAAATGAAAATATGCTAAATTTATTTTTAATCAAGCAGGGATGGATGCCAAACAATCAAATTTTAACTAATTTCATTTTTACGTATAAACCTTTCATTAATTTATAATATATATATATAATATATATATATATATATATATATATATATATATATATATATATATATATATATATATATATATATATATATTTATATATACAAAATTTCTTGTTTGTTAGATCTAAAATCAGCTCTATTTAACCATCAAAATAAGAAATTTTCGAAAACGCAAAAAATAGTTTAAGGGTTTTTTGACCATAATTTCCCCCAATTTGTTGCTAAAAAAAAATTCCCAGGGATACAAGACCTACAAACTCATGTACGATTGATTTTTTTCCACCCTTATTCTGGAAAAGGGCAGGGTTTAAAAAGGTTCAAAAGGGACTAGTCAACCACTAGTAGTGATAGAAAAGCAAGACCAGCAAGACGGGGCTAGTCTTGGTCCTTGGTCTTGGTCTTCAAGCCGGGTTTTTGGCCCTAGTCTTCAAACCAAAAAAGGTTGTCTTGGTCTTGCACCACCGGTCTTGGTCTTGGTCTTGTCTTGCTTTTGGTTTTTTTTTAATAATTTAAAAAAAGTAATATTGAATAAAATGTATTTTTAATACATAAAAATAAATAAGATAAAAAACTATATTTTCTGAAATAAAATTAAAAAATATCCAATACACATACGTTTAAATTATTTGATTAAAAACATATTTTAAATGTAGAGTTTTATTTATGTCAATTTTTTTTAAAATTGAGACACAACCTGTTTTTATACTTTTAAAGTGGCACATAAAAACTTTTTAGTGAAAAAAATTATTTAAATATTTTTTTTGAAGGGCATAAAAAAATTAAAAGAAATCAATACTATGTACTGTCGGGGCCGAAAAAAATTTTTAAATTTTTAAACCCAGATGTGCCATTTTCTTAAAAATGTTTTTTAATATGTAAACATTGGTTTGATTCAAAAGACAGTTATTCAAAACCCTTTTTAAGTTCATATAAACTTTTATCATTAAATTAGTCAAACATTTGCAGTACAAATTTGTCAAATCTTAAAAAAAACATTCATATATAAAGTGGCTCAATACTGACAAAGCTCAATATCTCCAAAACCCGTTCATTATGGTGAAAAACTAAATAAGAAAAAAATATAGAAAAAAAAAAAATGTGAAATTTTTCTATTCAAAATTTTCAAAACCCCTACCCTTAGAAAATCCCTATTTTTAGCTTTAACCTAAAATATTTTTGACAAAATTCCATTAAAAAGAAATACCATTTATTTGTGAAATTTTAAAAAGTGATCCATTTAATTTTTATTTTATTTAAAAACCTGTTTCTCATTAAATAATCGCCTTTTGGCAGTTCTCCCAAAATTTTTGTCATTCTTTTAAATACCTCTGTATATTAAAAAATTAATATTATAATATTTTAAAAAAGTTGCAGAAGTGCAAAGTCTTGCAGGTCCGGTCTTTTTCAGTCTTACTCCCTCGGTCTTGGTCTTGGTCTTTGGTCTTGGTCGGTCTTGGGGGGGCTTGGCTTGGCCAAAGACCCCGACCAAGACCAAAGACCAAAACCTCGCTCATCACTAACCACTAGCCACAACCATTCCCTTTTTTTTAAATTTGCTTCCTTTTTTATTATGGTCTTAGCGATAAAACGCAAACTTTTTTAAAATATTCGTGAAAAACCGTTTAAACATGGAAAAAAAAATATTTCAATCGCAAAATAACTCAAAAGTATTCGCTGTAGGAAAAAAATTTATGGAAGAAAAATATCCCATTGATTTCTACAGTAAAATTTTTAACAAAAAAATTTTTCATCCCCGAGAAGGGTGGTTTTATGGACTAAAAACAAATGGGGGCATTCTCAATCATCGTTTTGACGGCATTTATTTAAGGTTACTTTAAAATTTTTCTTTATTGTGGATTTTTTATGGCACAATTTGCCCCGGATAAAACTGCCATATCTTCTGCTAAAACCTTTCGTTGTTTGTTCTAAATAAACTATTTTGACCGATAGTGACTGATAACCCAATTGTTTTTTCGCAACTATCAACAGAGTATGTCAAAAAAAAAATTTACTGAAAAGATGAAGGTAACTAAATTTTTTTTTACATACAAGTTGTCACTATTTTTTTTTTTTGGGGCGAAAATATCTTGACTTTAAACTTAACTGCCTCAATTTTTATTGAGCCTATTGAAATTTTTTTAAATATAAAAAAATATAGACGAAAAATAGTCATCCTATTTATAAAAAATTGACGACTTTTTTGATACTCGTTGGTAGTTGACACCAGAAAAAATTTTTGGTCAAAAAAAAACTTTCTATCCCATTTAATGAATTTTTGGTTAGAAAATTCTAAAATCAAAAAAAGGGCCAAAAATTGGAGATCCACCTAGAATGGATCGCACGGTACAAATATTATTTCTGGATAGGGTTTCCATATTAGACCGAGCGCTCGCGGCAGAAAAAAGAGACCGATTTTTTACAGGCTGCCTTTGATACAGGTGATATTTATAGCCACAAGCTATAGAAGATGCACCTATTAATTTCCAAAAGTGTTACTTCATATATACATTAACTTTAATTAGCAAAAAAAAAGTTTCTAAATCAACACAGTCTGCCAAAATTTTTAGATAAGGATAGATTGCCAAATCCACAAAAAAGTTGCAGACAGACGGTTTCTCAGTACAAGAATAAAGCATACTAATGCTAGTTCAAAAAAAATCGTGTAACTAAAAACACTTTTTACAGTCTGCCAAGCACAATTTAGACTAATGTGTGCATGAGATTGACGAATTTTCACAAGGACAGACTGTTTCTCGATATTTAAAATTGATGCATAAAAGTTAATTACATTAACAAATTTGTCACAGTATTTCAATTAATTTTAACATTTACAATAAATATTTCATATTAAATTATAGTATCTAATTCACGAAGTTTAAAGTGTAGGCAGACGGAGTTAAACTTGTAAAACTTATAATGGTTAACACTTTTTACAGTCTGCCATTTGTTTTCAAACAATATTTAGATAATAAATAAACAAACTATTGAATGGCAGACGATTTGTAAAGGTAATTTAAAAATGGTTATTTATTAATGTAAGTTGAAAATAATAATTTATTTATTTCAAAATCCGTACATAAAAATGTATTTTTAAACGTTTGTCACATAACACAAAACGCTCCTGATTGGTCGAGTTTATAACGACGTCACCTGCTTGTTTGCCTACTTGCGCCTACTTGTGATATATTAGCTTTCGAAACTGTTTTAATAAGATTTTCTTATATTATCCATTGTTTTTGTGTGATTTTTTTGCAATATTTTACAAATTCTGTCAAGTACTTTTACCATGGCCAACTATTTTGTAAAAGCAAACAGCAGAAACCTGCGGAGGTTCGAGGTTCGATTCCACTCCATACCTTTCTTTTTTTTTTATTTAATAATCCTTAAAATACTTCTCAAATAAATTTAAATATATATTTAGGTATGTTTATTATTATTAATTAAATTATTTTTTTCATTTTTATTATTATACATTTTTTACATCAAATGTGTGTGGGAATATTTGCAGAATTATTGGGTAAACTTGAAGCTTTTTTGTGTGTAAATTTATGAATATTTTACACACAAAACAGTTACTTCGTTTTTAGATGTTATACAAAATAATTTGTTAAAAATTTATTTTGAAAAATATTGATGTTAAGAAATAAACTTCCAAAATCCCAATTACGTAATGTGCGTAATTGTAATTACTCAGAAACCTCAGTTTTTTAAACTATTATGCGTAAATTTTAATTACACAGAAAAAGCCGGGATTGACCGGGGTCAAGTGGCGTTAGGACGCCATGGTCAGGTGATAAAAGATTGACCGGGGTCAGGTAGGGTTATGTGCATCATGATGCATGCAAAGAACCGATGTTCTTTGCATGCATCATAATGCACATAACTTAACCTGACCCCATCAATCTTACGTTACCTGCCTACCGCGCGATTTTATATTATTCAAAGTTTCAATTAACGCTAGATGTACCATCATACATCGTCTGCCATTCCATAGTTTGTTTATTTACTAACTAAACATTGTTGGGATACAATGGCCGACTGTAAAGAATCGTTAAAAGTCTTACTTTTATTTTGCAAATTAAAAATAGTTTTCCAGTTATATGTATACATCGTATTAGGCTGCCATTTGTTTTATTCAATATTGTGAACTGTTAAGTTAATATTTAAATAACTTTTACACTGTAAAAAATTGTTCTAAAATACTGTAAAAAATTTGTTAAATAACTTTTATGTATCAATTTTTAAAAATCGGGAAACAGTCTGTCTTGTGAAAATTCGTCAATCTCATGCACATATTAGTCTAAATTGTGCTTGGCAGACTGTAAAAAAGTGTTTTTAGTTACACGATTTTTTGCGAACTAGCATTAGTATGCTTTACTCTTGTACTCAGAAAACCGTCTGCCTGCAACTTTTTGTGGATTTGGCAATCTAGCCTTATGCTTCAACAATTGGCAGACTGTAAAAAGTTGATTTAAGAACTTCTTTTTTTTGCTAATTAAGGTTAATGTTTATATATGAAGTAACGCGTTGCGGAACTTAATAGGTGCATCTATCTATAGCTTGTGGGTATAAATATCACCCGTATCAAAGGCAGCCTGTAAAAAATCGGTCTCTTTTTTCTGCCGCGAGCGCTCGGTCTATATGGTCTTTTTTAAATCCAAGACACATGGGTCCCAAAATCCGGACAAATAAGGGCAGTTCAAAAATATATATAAATAAATTTATAACAACAAAAGCTAAATTTAAATAAAAATACTTTAAAAAATAATTTAATTAATTATTCTTTTATATGCAAATATGCATTATAAACATAAAATTCTCAGGCCTGGCGACATTAAACATAAAATTCTGAGGTAAAAACAAAAATGGCATGTGTTTCTCAACGTCTAATTTGCCTTTGTGAGTGCAAACTTCGTCGTTTTCCCGGAGCTATATTAAAAATGCAGCCGGACGTCCCCGGACACCTTGAAAACCCGGACATGTCCGGGCAAATCCGGACTTATGGAAACCCTATTTCTGCATATTATTCAATGTATAGTCAAATGCATATATCATCGTGATGCACTCTCTATAAAAAGGCGCTCACATATACAGCAGCACCGTAAAGACACGTTTTTTATTCTTTTACAATAATAACAAAAATGAACGTAATACAAAAACACCATTATTGCTGACATCAGATTAAATACTATTTTTCCGACAAAAAAAATAAAGTGCTTATAAATGAGGCTCTCTTTTCTCGCTTATTTCTCCACAAACAATTTGCACAAACTCGTCTAAATTGAGCTCGCGCTGTTTTGCCGTGAATTATGGCATCTTATTTTCAGAGAAAAAGGTTTTTTTTGGTTTGTATATTAGGAAGGTAAACTAGAAACATATTTTTGAAAGAGTACAGTGGATTATTTCCTAAGATTAAGTGTTTTTTTATTTACGATGATTTTTATAAATCATAAGTGTACCAGATAGCGCGTGTACTAAGTTGTTAGATGTTTAACGTATTTTTTCGTACCAAAACAAGCAATTTACTGGATTATACGGCACATTTTAGATAACTCTCTAGTGCCATCACCGCCATTTTAAAAAATAAATATCCCCCTTCTCATCTACCTAACATCTCTAAGTTTTGTGAAATTCAAACCACATTCAATGGTACACCGTGATTACTGTCGGTTACACATCCAGTCAATAACCACACCCAGCTTTGCTTAACTTCATATGCTGACAAAAGCGGGAAGAATGCAGAAATAACCCTGAAGACTTAAATCTTCTAACGTACCGTGGGTGTTTAGGTAAATTAAAAGTTTATTAACACGTAACTTGGAGGTTTGAAAGGAAAGAAAGACTCTGTAGGTTGGTAGATGGTTAGACACTATCCAAATAAAGAAAGGAACTATATGGAAGGTTTGAAGTATTTTT
>JAHBCN010006063.1:51050-67339 GCA_019359885.1 Listronotus oregonensis | reverse complement strand
CATCGCACTCAGAGCAAGGAATACTATTTTTCATTAATTTTTTTCAAACTGTCATCCTTGTTTTTAATTTTAAAAAATTTTCCTATTGTTTTATGTTTTTAAATCAATTTTATTGAATTGTCAAAATAAAAATTTGGTTTTTTTAGTTCTATATTTTTTTTTTGGGAAAAAAGAATAGAAAAAATGGGGGTGTTCAATAAATGCACTTATTTGGGGGGTGATCCGTTATTATCGCTGTCATGGGTGATCATATTGCTGTATTAAAAATAACTTTGTTAAAATTTTTTTGGAAAAAGATTAAGTAGTAGAATTTAAAAAAATTTTTTAAGTTATTCTGTACTAATGATGCGGGAGATTCTCATTACCGGGTTTTTAATCAATTTGATTTATTTTTTTTTTGGGTTTATGACTCAGTTGTTGATATCCTGGCTGGTTTTTAGTATCCCAGTCAAGAATGATCTGGTTATTTGCTTTTTATTTTAGTGCCAAAAAGGTACACTATTGTTGTTTTCTTTTTCCACCGTAAATTGTATGTGTTCATTATAGCTATTGAACACTTCAAAATCTCGTTAATGCAATCTATTGGCACAGATGTTATAATATCATCAACGTATTTCTTCAAGAACGGAATTTGAAACGATAACTTAGGTATACAGACTTCAAGTAAATCATCCATGATATACTGTAGACAATAGGAGAGATTGTAGCCCCCATAGGGGTACCTAATATTTGTTTATAAAAAATGCCATTAAATTTAAAATATGTGGTTTCCATAATGAATTTCAAAACCTCCAGAAAGCCCTGCTGACTGAGTCTTGTGTGTAAAGTAATAGCTGGCCAATGTTTGGACATGCTTTTTTGTATTAATGTATATGGTATATTACTAAATAAAGACACTACATCAAGACTAATCAACACGTAGCCATCCGGGAGCCTTTTCTCGTTTGCAAAATTAGCAAATTGAAAGGAGTCTTTAATATAGTATTCATTGCTGTCACAGTATGAATTTGTTAACACTCCGATGATATAACTAGCTAATTTACTATTAGGAGCATTGATAAAGGAGATAATAGGTCTAAGAGATAAGACAGGTTTATGAATTTTAGGTAAACCATAATATTTAGGACATGTTTGATTATAAATTGTAAGTGTTTTGGCTGTCTCCTCAGTCAATTCTCCTTTTTTAAACAAATTTCTAACAATTGCGTTTGCTTTTTGTTAAAAAGTTGATGTGGGGTCACTAGTGAGTGGCAGGTAGTAGGAGCGATCTGATAAAATATTGTTCGACATTTCAGTGTATGCCGTTTTGTTGAGTATGACAGTTACATTTTCTTTGTCCGCCCTAGTAACAAACAACTCACTATTGCTCCCCAAAAAACGCTTTGTTTTATCGTACAGTTGTTCAAGATATGTTTTTTGTTGTGGTGTTTTAATAAAATTTGTAATAATATTAGTAAATTTAGCTCTGATAATATTTTTATTATTGTTATCGGGATATTTTTTGATAGCATCCTCTAGATCAGTGTTTCCCAAAGTGTGGGTCGCGACCCCCTGGGGGGTCGCAATGAGGTACTAGGGGGGTCGCCGGAAATTTCCAAAATAAGACAAAAACACTACTTTGTTAAATCATGTATTTTTATTTTAATAAAGCCTTAAATAAAAATTAACAATTAATTATTAAACGAAACATAAAAAACTAAATATTAAAAGTTCTTAAAAAGTCCTTAAAAATAAAAGAAAAAAATAAAGTCAAATATTACAATGTTAATGAGACCCATGCGCCTGTTTTTCTGAAACCAGTCTTTCAAATCTAGGCTGTGTATTTGAGACACACACAATTATATCGTTTTCAAGTACGAGACGATTTCTCACTTTTGTTTTAATGGCAGTCATAGACGAGAAACTTAACTCACATAAATATGATGTTACAAATGGAACCAAACATTTTACAGCTTCATTCGCCAACTGAGGGTATTCCTGCATCTTTTTGGTCCAAAATTCGTCCGGGTTCTGGGAAAAAAATTGCAGCTTGATATTTCAATAAGTTGTTCTTTCATGTTTATTGGTATTTCAGCATGTTGAAAGGAATCGGCTAAAAACGGATTCAGTATCCATCTGCAACTGTCGTAACTGTTTTGAATTTCTTCGGGGAAATAATCACAGAGCTTTTGTTTTAAATTAAGCAAAGTAACTTGCATGCCTGCAAAAACTTGTTCAAAATTTGTAGCATTGTAACATACATTTTCTATAATTTCCTGAATGCACTGGAATGAATCGAGCTGCTTTTTGCCAAGTGAAGTTGACCATAAATCGATTTTTCTTTTAAACCCCTTAATTTTATCTGTGGCTGTAATTATATTAATGTCGCGACCTTGCAAATTACTGTTCAAAATATTTAATTGTTCGAAAATATCAGCAAGGAAACCTAGTTTCAAAAGCCAAATAGGATCGGAAAATTGATTTTCATATGGGGACTTCTCATCTTTCAAATACATTAAAAGCTCTGCTCTTAAGTGAAATACTCTTTTTAAGACGTTTCCCCTTGAAAGCCACCTTACTTCGGTGTGATAAAGAAGATTTTGAAATATAGCACCCATGTCTTCGCAGATTTTTCGAAAAATACGGATCTGTAAAGCTTTTCCTTTAATGGAATTTACAACTTTAATGATGGTTTTCATAACACAGTCCATTTCAGGAGGTAAAGCTTTTGACGCCAGAGCTTCTCGATGTAAAAAACAATGTCTCCATGTGGCATTAGACATTATTTCTTGTAATCTGACGACAAGACCAGATTGATGTCCTGTCATAGCTTTAGCGCCATCCGTGCATATAGCAATACATTTTCCCCAGTCAATAACATATTTACTTGTGCGTTTCACAAAACTGTCGAATAAACATTTTCCAGTGGTATTGGTCTCCAATGGGGAACAAAAACAATCTTCTTGAATGCCATTATTTGTATCATATCTTACAAACGTAATAAATTGGGCACAGTTAGATATATCCGTGGATTCGTCCATTTGAAGAGAGAAGTACGTGCATTTATTAAGATTTTCCACAACTTGCGCTTGAATATCTTCTGCCATATCACTAATTCTTCTTTGGATAGTATTATTTGACAGAGGTATTGTTTTTAACTTTGCAGCCTCTTTTTCACCGATCATTATATGTACGATTTCAACAGCTGCTGGCAAAATCAGATTTTCAGCAATTGTGTGCGGATTACTAGTTTTGGCAACGCGATAAGCAACTTTATAGCTTGCTAATAATGCTTTTTCGTTAGTAGTGGTTGCCAATTGAAAAGTATCTTGCTGTTTGTGAAGGACGTTCAGCTTTCTTTCAAAGAATTCTACGGGTTTGTCTTTTTTATCTGGATGTTTGCTATTTAAATGTCGAAGTAACTTTGATGGCTTCATGATTTCGTTTGACAATACTTCTCCACAAATAACACATTGTGGTTTATTGGAAATAATGGTAAAATCATATTTAAGATAATCATCACTGTAAAGTCTGTTTTTCTTTTTATTACTGCCACTTTCAGACGTAGATGGTTCTGCACTTCTTTTTAAAAACTTATCCATAATTTGTAATTTATCGTAGACGTAAATACGTAAACGGGAATACGTAAGTCGCAAAATATTTACGCATTACTTAATACCGCTGCATTCGCCACAACGCGCTGTTTCGAACTGAGGTCTCATTGCACATCGCCGCTTATATAAAGCCGAAACGAGGCTACGAGAACGTTCCAGAGTGCCATCTACTAGCGAAGTAAGGAGTAGAGCCTTCGCGAATATCATGGAAAAGTATTGCGATGTAGACACAAACAATGATGTCGCGGTGTACAATGTGCATGCTTAAAGTAATGGCAGAAGTACTACTAGTTTACTAGTGGAACAGATCGCAATTATTAAAATAATTGTTGAATTTTTTAAATGTATTTAGTTTAAACTTAAACAGTAAAGTAAAATAAAATTTGAGAAACCATCAGTTGTAAATTAGGCACGCTATTTTTGTCGCTATTTTGGTTTGGGTGATGAGTAGGGGGTCGTGAACAATTTTTTTAACAAAAAGGGGTCGCGCTTTAGATAAGTTTGGGAAACACTGCTCTAGATTAGAAATATAAGTTTTAATTGGTGTTTCACACGTCCTTAGAGGCAAACTAAACTTAGACCCAAGTGCTAAAAATTTTAAAATATCCCCTGGAATTTCTACCCCTGATAGATTAGTGATCCACTTATCTTGTGTATCTATAATTAGCTTATGTTGTTCATTTTTAAGATCCTCAAACTTTTTTAGATTAATATTTTTAACTTTTTTAAAATATTTTTCAAAAGAAGTGTTTTGTCTACTGTTGAATTCATTAATTATATGATTTGGAACTTTTTGTCTCAATTGATTTATTGTAAAGGTTAAAGAATTTTCTAATTTTTTTAAAGTTTGAATAGTAAGTGAAATTTCTAAATTTATTATTTTGCTGTCTAACCTGTTGACAAAAGTCATTGTGTTCTGTCCTGTTCTGCCATCGTTAAAAGTCAGTAGGTTTTGGATGTTCTTTGTTCCATTACTAAAATGTTTAGGAGTTATACCATTTTTTCTACATTTTAATAAAAAAATTCTTCTGTTTTTGACATTTGCCAACTTGTTGTTCGTATTTGCCCATGATTTAAATAACTTAACTGCTTCATTTCCATACTGGTTATGGATGCTTTGGTAAAAACCCATGCCTATAAAAAATAAGGAGGAGGGAAGTCTTGGCCGACCAGTTAAACAACAAAGGTAATAAATTTCTTGGGTATCGGTCCAGGAAAGGTCCGAGAAAAGGCTCCCGGATGGCTACGTGTTGATTAGTCTTGATGTAGTGTCTTTATTTAGTAATATACCATATACATTAATACAAAAAAGCATGTCCAAACATTGGCCAGCTATTTCTTTACACACAAGACTCAGTCAGCAGGGCTTTCTGGAGGTTTTGAAATTCATTATGGAAACCACATATTTTAAATTTAATGGCATTTTTTATAAACAAATATTAGGTACCCCTATGGGGGCTACAATCTCTCCTATTGTCTCACAGTATGTCATGGATGATTTACTTGAAGTCTGTATACCTAAGTTATCTTTTCAAATTCCGTTCTTGAAGAAATACGTTGATGATATTATAACATCTGTGCCAATAGATGGCATTAACGAGATTCTTGAAGTGTTCAATAGCTATAATGAACACATACAATTTACGGTGGAAAAAGAAAACAACAATAGTGTACCTTTTTTGGACACTAGAGTAATAAGACAAGCAAATAACCAGATCATTCTTGACTGGTATACTAAACCAACCAGCTCAGGCAGGTATATCAACTATTACTCGAGTCATACCACCAAAACAAAAATAAATCTAATATTAGCATTAAAAACCCGGATAATGAGAATCTCACATGCATCATTAGTACAGAATAACTTAAAAAAACTATTTAACATTCTACTACTTAACTCTTTTCCAAAAAAATTATTAACAAAGCTTATTTTTAATACAGCAATAGTGATCACCCATGACAGCGATAATAACGGCATCACCCCCGAAATAAGTGCATTTATTGAACACCCTCCTATTTTTTACTATTCTTTTCCATATATAAAAAGTATAGCAACTAAAATAACCAAATTGTTTCATTCTGACAATTCAATAAAAATTGCATTTAAACACACTAAAACAATAGGAAAACTTTTTACTAAACTTAAAGACAAGGATGACAGTTTGAAAAAATCTAATGTAATATATAGTATTCCTTGCTCTGAGTGCGATGGCGTATATATAGGACAAACGTCTAGAGTACTCAAAGATAGATTAACACAACATAAAAGTGATTGTAGATTAGGAAAAAACTCTTGTGCATTGTCTCAACATTGTAATCAACTTGGACATATTTTTAATTTTAAAGAAACGAAAATTTTGTGTGTGGAGGCAAATTATAACAAAAGAGTGGTTCTAGAGATGATAGAGATATATAAACATTCTAACAGTATCAATAAAAAAACTGACATTGACAATCTAAGTGTCATTTACTCTAACTTACTCAATTTTAACCTAAAACAAAAGACAAACAATGATTCTAATAGTTCTTTTTCATCAAGCTAAAACATTTAAACAATTACTGTCAACATAATTAATTTTTTAATACTTTTGATTTTTTTATTCTGTATTTTTTTTTATTCCCTTGCTTTCTCTTCTTTATAACCTAACATTCCTTTTGTAAGTAACCACTCTTTATGTTCAGTTGAACCTCACTTAAAAATGTAGGCTGGTCCTTCCCCCTTTTTTTTATGTTTTTTTTTTCTCTATTGTTAACACTTTTATGTTACACTGGACCTAAATATAACTCTAGGATAGTGTATGGTAATGCTATGGGCGAAGGGCTGTAAGTAAATATTAAAACATAAAATCTGGAATAGACAAAACATCATCATAAATCTATAATTTGTGTTTTCTCGGTCACGTACGTGCACACACACACACACACACATTCACAGATACAAACGCTAACCCTTAGGTGACAGATAAGGGGGTGCACATACACTAACATATACACCCATACACACACACTAACCCTTAGGTGACAGATAATGGTTTACGCACATACCCATACACATGCACACACACACACAAACACTTACCCTTAGGTGACAGATAAGGGTATACCTACACACTCACACAGACATACACGTACATACACACATGCTCTTATGTGAGAGATAAGAGCTCCGTGATCATTAATACACTACATATTTACTGTTTAAAAATTTTTTTACCATTACTAATTTTTCAACTTTGCATATTACATACACATTCAGTCATAAGAAAATCTATCTTCCAGTTAAGTTAACAATATCTTAACTTTAACCTAGATATGCCCGGACCTTATACTCGCATTCCAGAGAATAAAAACTTAAAAAAATACATGTTAAACTAAAAAAACCCTGAAACGAACAAAGTGGTATAGAAATTCATCCATTCTGTACTAGTCTTACATTTAATAACAATTATAATATTTTAAAAATGTATCAGCTTAAATACTAACTAACATTAATATGAATTTTTCAAAAACATAATAATATCCTGTTACCATACTTTGTAAAATTCAGCTGTTGTTGATGTTACCAACTTCTAAATAATGCATTTAGTTGTAAGTATACCTAAAATTGAGAAAGATTTGCTTTTTTATTGTAATTTTTTTTCCATATTGTAGACCTGAAGAAGAAAATAAATATTTTCGAAAGCTAGTTAAACTAAGAAGTGTTTCACTTTAATTAGCCCTTTCCTGGACCGATACCCAAGAAATTTATTACCTTTGTTGTTTAACTGGTCGGCCAAGACTTCTCTCCTCCTTATATATATATATATATATATATATATATATATATATATATATATATATATATATATATATATATATATATATATATATATATATATATATATATATATTATATATATATATATATATATATATATATATATATATATAAGATATATATATAATATATATATATATACCGGGTTCAAAATTAAGTGGCACTATTCCTAACTTTTTTATCATAAGCATAAGAGATACAAGTTAGGTTAAATTAGCAAAGTTGTGTACATTTTTACGCTGATTACAATAACGATAATAAAAAAACAAATGAACATCAGATGTACGAGTTTATACACAAAAATATATTTTTTTTAAATGCAACACCCTGTATTTGTTACATTAATTCGAAAGAGAATGTAATTTTCTATATAATTAGTTATTTACATTTTTTTCCTAAAATGAAAAATAGCGGAGTTATTTCAAGTTAAATGTATTTTTCCATAACTGGAAGCAGGCAGCCATGGAATTCTTAAAATCGCTTTTTTTGTACAAATTATCGTAGTATGCTATGACAAAAATAGAAAAAAACAAAAGATAACATGTGTATCCGCCATGATGTTTTAGTGACAACTAGTAAATCATAAGGCAACAGTTCATTTATGCGACTGTTGTTTAAAATGCTGTCATTTGGAGAAGTTTGATATGATAGAATGCTACATAATTTGCCAAAAAAAAATGTCATCAGGCTTAAGAGTGAAACTATTTCCACAAAGAAATATGCCAAACAGAAGATATTTTTTACTCCTTTATCGAAAGTTTCAATCAAACAAAAGTGTTTCTTAAGCGTAGAAATTAAAAAACCTTTATAATTAATCAACAAACAGATTTTTTTTTCATATTTAAAAGTTTATCGTAAAAACTCTACAAAATACTGTAGGTCAGATCTTGATCTATGCTAAGGAACCATTAATAAAATTAAAAAAAAAACATAATTATGTACCCCACAAATACAGACCCACACAAACTTTGTTGCCAGGTGATTACAAAAGGCGTATAAACTTTTGCCAATGGTTTGTAAATGCTGCTATAGAAAATCCAAACTTTTTACGATTAATTCTTTGAAGCAATGATACTAACTTTAGTAATAGAGGCATGTTTAACCGAAAGAACCAACATTATTGGAGCGTTGCAATCTTTGCGCTGAATTCTTTCAATCCACAAAGATGTTTTTGCTTAAACGTATGGTGCTGCCTCATTGGATCAAAAATTGTTGGACCTATGTTTTATAAAGGATCTTTAATAGGCAAACAATATCTGAACTTACTAAGAAAGGTGTTGAAGGATTTTTTGGATGATGCCAATATAGCCATTATTAGCATAATGTATTTTATTAATGTTACTTAGTTATGCGTTATTATTAAAAAAAAACTGAAACTACGATGTTTATTATTTACCCAAGTAATTAGAAGGTTTGACAAATTATCTCCTTTATGGCGGACTTTATTTAAATTTGGTTTCTGACGTGGCGTACTACGATATAATTTGTACAAAAAATGCGATTTTAAGAATTCCTTGACTGCCTGCGTCCAGTTACGGAAAATGCATTTAAATTGAAGTAACTCTGCTATTTATTATCTTAGAAAAAAATGTTAATAACTAATTGTATAGAAAGTTACATTCTCTATCGAATTAACGCAACAAATACAGGGTGTTGCATTTAAAAAAAGTATATTTTTGTGAATAGCTCTTAAATCTAATGTTCATTTGTTTTTCTATTATCGTCATCGTAAAATGTACACAACTTTGCTAATTTAACCTAACTTGTATCTCGTATAATAAAAAAGTTAGCAATAGTGCCGACTTAATTTTGAACAGGGTGATATATATATATATATATATATATATATATATATATATATATATATATATAAAATATATATATATATATATATATATAAAATATGATATATATATATATATATATATATATATATATATATATATATATATATATATATATATATATATATATATATATATATATATGTGGATATATTTATATGTAGGTAGGTATATATATTTATTTGTCTGTCCACGTGATTCTGAAGTTATGGCTTGAGCTAAAATCATGAATTTGGCAAAAATCGCATTAAAAAATGAAAAAATATGGGCAACTTCAACTTTTTTAAATGGAACACCATGAATATTATGCGCTACAATGAAAGATCTTTTTTCTGATATATATATATATATATATATATATATATATATATATATATATATATATATATATATATATATATATATATATATATATATATATATATATATATATATATATATATATATATATATTTTAATATATATATATATATATATATATATATATATATATATATATATATATATATATATATATATATATATATATATATATATATATATATATATATATATATATATATATATATATATATATATATATATATATATACATTGATGATATTTAAGTGAATCATTTTTAAGATATTTTAGCTTAAATTATATATAACTATAACTATATATAAATCATATTAGTATCAAGAAAGCCATGGAAACAATCAAAATTTTATGCTGCTGAATTTAATAAGGGTTCTCTTTGGACCAATAATGTTTATTCTTGGGATTTAACATTCCTGCTATAGTGAAGGAAGACTCCTCCTTAAATAAAACTTTATTTTAAAACTCAGGATTCTGCTGCATAAACCTGGCTATTTCCAATGCATACTCAAGTCGGTCCTGCATGTTTTGTTCAGAAAGATTCTAAAATTATGGAACACATTTTAAAATTAAAAATCTGTTCCATTAAGTTCAGATGCCGCATTCAAGATTGATATTTTAGGATTTTCTAAAATTAAAATAATTATCCTGAAAAACCAGGATAGCCAAATATTTCTTTTTGTTTCGTGCTACAGAAAAGGATCTTTATTTTTAAGCCTTTCCGCTTACTAAGCTTTCCTACTCTGTATTTAGTAGTGTCTATAAATTGTAAAGGATATAATAAGTGATATTCCCTTTGCAGTGTCGTCACATTATTATTGTTGCCAATAAAAAGACGCACAATAGGGATTTTTTTGTTCTTCTAAGGGACCATAAAGCAATATAAATTATTCCTGATTGTTAAAATGATAAACTTCAACTTTAAGCAAAATCCAGATGTCAAATTTATTATAAAAATTTTATTGTTTCCATGGCTTTCTTGATACTAATATGATTTTTCTTCAATTTATTTATAATTTTAGCTAAAATATCTTAAAAGGGGTTCACTTAAAACATCATATATATATATATATATATATATATATATATATATATATATATATATATATATATATATATATATATATATATATATATATATATATATATATATATATATATATATATAAATATAATATTATATATAATATGAATATATATATTATATATATATATATATATATATATATATATATATATATATATATATATATATATATATATATATATATATATATATATATATATATATATATATATATATATATATATATATATATATATATATATATATATATATATATATATATATATATATATATATAGGTTCTACAGAAAGACAATTTAGAAAGACAGCTTTATTAAAACCAACCTTTATTTAAAAAAATAATTTTTGGTATAAGTTAGAAAAGTTTATAATACGATTTACTTTATTCTCTACATTAAACATATTTATATTTAAAAATTTTATTGAATAAATGCTATTTTAGTCAGTTTTCTCTTAAAAATATCAACTCCGAGGTTGCAACCAGGTATGTTTTTTCTTCAATAAATATATGTAAAACAGTGCAATTAATATATAAATACAAATTGCTCAGGAATTTAAACAATATAATGGTTGTTAAACACATAGGAGTACACAGGAATGCCTCAAAAATACAGGATATGTTTTAATAATGGGCTAAAATTTGCAACCGTACTTTTGAGTCAACACCGAAGTTCAGTAAATTCTCGAAAATTTTCGGCAAACAAAGCAACCCCCACTTTAAAGGTCCAGACCTAACGCAAGAACTTGTTTAGTTTCGTAGGAAGCATAGAAGAGTGAACACGTATTTTTTCTTTATTTATCTTTTTGGCGGTATCGTATTGTTACAAAGGTAAGATTATGTTTTTATAAAATCAACACCGACTCTCAGGCCTTGATTCTATTTTTTGTTTTTTTTCAATATTAATTTTTTTATTGCATGCCTTTAACCTGTTGAACGCATCAAATATTTTTAAAATGTAAAGTTTTTAACATTTGCTATCGTTTTTTTCGGATTTTTACAATAATGTCAACTCCGAGGCCAACAACTCCGAAGCCTAAACGTGTCTCGGTCTTGATTGCTGGCGTCGGAGTTGATTCTTATATAATTTAGTCCTGACAGTATACTAAATCATTATTAGAAAAATGCCAAAACAAACTACAAAAGAAAAAAAGAGGAGAAGAAAAACACAAAAAGCTTAAAATATTAAATCTAATAAAAGAAAATTCAGCAGAAATGCTATACAAAAGCATATGCTGTCAAATCATGACAGAGGCATGTTTAGAGAGAAAATGTTTAAATTGTGTACATAAGTAAATAGAATTTAATGAACATGTTTCCGGAGATAATGTTACATACTGGAAATGGATACTTAATACAGAAATAATGGTAGTATCTGGAAAAGAAAAAGCATGTAAAAAAGTTTTAAAAATAAAAATAAAATCAACCAAGAAAGAAATGATTGAAACATTTACATCTTCATTAGAAAGTTTTATGTAAAACATATCTAACAGAAATCATCAATACCAAATTTTCGATGAAATGAAAAAAACTTGACGGTAGGCGAAGTCGTATTACACATGGACTTTTCAGAAAATTATGTTTGCAAATATACCAGAGAAATACAGACAATGCATTTTGGAGGATCCAAACAACAAGCTGTGCTGCACACATCAGTAGCATATTACATTGCTCATGGCGAAGTAACTCATCAATCTTTCTGTACGATATTGGAGAATCCCCGCAAAGATCCCTTAGCAATTGTTGCTCACCTTTAGCCAATTTTTAAAAAATTGGGTTCTCTTGTTCCCAAAATGTCAAAAATTAATTTTGTGAGTGACGGGCCATCGACACAGTACCGAAATTTTAAGATGTTTTATTTGTTCAGTGTCGAATTACCAAAACAACTTATGTTTCAAGATGTTCTAGAAAACACTAGAATGTATAAATATTAAAAAAATTTAAATTCAAAAATTATGAGAACTAAGATGTAAAACAATAAATTGATTATGTTTCTTATAATGACTATAGCCTTAAGAAAACTCACTTTGCACCCTTGAAAAAGGGAAAAATAATTTCCGAAAGCTCGGCGTTTAGTAAAAGAGTTTTACTTCAGCCCTAGACCGAATCCCCAAGAATTTAGAATCTTTGTATTCAACTAGTCGGTCAAGACTACCCTTCCACTTTTAATATATATAAATTATAAATAAATAATAATATAATATATATATTTATAATATATAATATATATATATATATATATATATATATATATATATATATATATATATAATATATATATATATAATATACCTATATATATATAATATATATATATTATAATAATATATATAATATATTATTGTTTAAGTGAACTATTAATATTTATAATAATATAATATCATATTTATCAAGAAAGCCATGGAAACAATAAAATTTTTATAATAAATTTGAATCTGATTTTGCTTAAAGTTGAAGTTTATCATTTTAACAATCAGAATAATTTATATTGCTTTATGGTCCCTTAGAAGAACAAAAAATCCCTATTGTGCGTCTTTTTATTGGCAACAATAATAATGTGACGACACTGCAAAGGGAATATCACTTATTATATCCTTTACAATTTATAGACACTACTAAATACAGAGTAAGAAAGCTTAGTAAGCGGAAAGGCTTAAAAATAAAGATCCTTTTCTGTAGCACGAAACAAAAAGAAATATTTGGCTATCCTGGTTTTTCAGGATAATTATTTTAATTTTAGAAAATCCTAAAATATCAATGTTGAAAGCGGCATCTGAACTTAATGGAACAGATTTTTAATTTTAAAATGTGTTCCATAATTTTAGAATCTTTCTGAACAAAACATGCAGGACCGACTTGAGTATGCATTGGAAATAGCCAGGTTTATGCAGCAGAATCCTGAGTTTTTAAATAAAGTTTTATTTACGGAGGAGTCTTCCTTCACTATAGCAGGAATGTTTAATCCCAAGAATAAACATTATTGGTCCAAAGAGAACCCTTATTAAATTCAGCAGCATAAAATTTCGATTGTTTCCATGGCTTTCTTTATACTAATATGATTTTTTTTAAGTTATATATAATTTAAGCTAAAATATCTTTAAAATGATTCACTTAAATATCATAAATTTATATATATATATATATATATATATATATATATATATATATATATATATATATATATATATATATATATATATATATATATATATATATATATATATATATATATATATATATATATATATAAATAATTATTTTTTTTATATATATATATATATATATATATATATATATATATATATATATATATATATATATATATATATATATATATATATATATATATATATATATATATATATATATATATATTTATATATATTTAAAATCAGAAAAAAGATCTTTCATTGTAGCGCATAATATTCATGGTGTTCCATTTAAAAAAGTTGAAGTTGCCCATATTTTTTCATTTTTTAATGCGATTTTTCTTAACTGATAATTTCAAAAGATAAAATGGAAAAAATCTGCAATGTTTATTTAAAACATTTTATTCTGTTTTTAAAAATAAAGGCTCCATATGTCACGTAAATATAATTAAATATGATGTACAAAATTATGCTAATATTACTATTCGTTAACAAAGTACAAAATTTGAGGCAGCAAAGGTATTTTAATAAAACCATATTGGAAAACAGTTTTTCGTTATCAGTATTTTTTATTAAAATTTTGTCTTTGTCCAGCTGAAGAAGCGATATTAGGCCAAGCAATTCAATTTTTTGGGGCTGGATTTGAAACTGTAAGTAGCTCACTGAGTTTTGCATTGTATGAAATATGTATCCAGCCAAAAATCCAAGATAAATTAAGAAATGAAATATTATCACATATTCAGGACAATGGCATTACGTACGAAGGAATATTTGAAATTAATTACTTGGACCTGTGTGTATTAGGTAACTTTTTTCTACATATTTTCGTTAATTTTACTTAAGGAAAAATATAAAAACAACATTTTTTTGTTATTTAATGGTCAGTAACCAAGTGCATGTGGTCTCTGAATAACGTATTTAAATTCAAAATAAATTAGGAGAAAAATCAAGTTTTTGTTTAGAAGTCTAATAATTGATTTTTTTGAGTTCGTCTCCAGGGTGAAGTTAAGTAATAATTGTGATAAATAAATGATGACTAAAAACCGTTAATTTTTAAGGGTAAGTTTTATATCCAAAAAAATTACCGTTTTAAAACTGTGTGTTTAAAGAACAAACTTTGGCGCAGGGTAAACTGCGTAAAAACACCAAAAAAACATACATTTTATAAAAGTTTACAAAATTATTTGTGAGCTAAGACTAGACTTAGAAGTAGCTAAACTCTTTATATATATATATATATATATATATATATATATATATATATATATATATATATATATATATATATATATATATATATATATATATATATATATATATATATATATATATATATATATATATATATATATATATATATATATATATATATATATTATATATCCAGAAAAGTGGGAACCATATGGAAAACATTTTTATTATTAATTTTACGAAAAAAAGTTATTCTTCATAAAAAGTTCTGCTTGGTCTAAAACCTAAAATACAACTATCAGATATTAATTTTTTTAGGCGTATACGAGTTTTGTCAAAAAGTATGAATTTTGCCTAGGAGTAAACTACCTTTATCTTTGACAATTTCGAAAATTGTTATTAAGAAAAGTTGTTATGAACTGAAAACCTTGTTTAAATATGCAATTACATCAATTTACGATTAAAAAAAATTTTTTATAAAGTACATTAAGATAGTGTTATTAACTTATGTTGTGTTCATTCATAAGTAATAAAGTGGAATTTTTGTTAAAAAATTACAAAAAATATTTTTTTATCCTGAATGGGTATAATTGCATATTTAAACATGGTTTTAGTTCTGATCAACTTTTCTTTATAACAATTTTCTAAATTGTTAAAAATAAAGGTACTTTACTCTTGGGCAAAATTTATACTTTTTGAAACTCGTACATAAAAAATTAATCTCTGATAGTTGTATTTTAGGTTTTAGACGAAGCAGACCTTTTTAAAGAATAACTTTTTTTTCGTAAAATTAATAATAAAAAAGTTTTCCATATGGTTCAACTTACTGGGACATATGTAAAATATATATTATATATATATATATATATATATATATATATATATATATATATATATATATATATATATATATATATATATATATATATATATATATATATATATATTGCAACGGTACGTGCGTGAGATGTTTATATATGTATAGTTGTTTTTTTTTTTTTAACGGTATTTTTTATATATATATATATATATATAATTATCTCTACACGATTTTACCACAATTGCAATTTATTTATTTGTTTGTGGGGCGTTAACGCTGATTATACTTACAATTTCTTTGGTGAATGCTCCGACCTTTGAGACGCTTCCTCAGAGTAAGTTCTGTTTGTTTTATTTGGGCTTGTAAACATATATAAATAAAAGTCTAATATTAACTTAATCACTATATTGTATTTTAACCTTTTTTTTTTTTA